>CAUYQG010191781.1:0-15151 GCA_963574415.1 Tarsius wallacei
ACTATAATTGTCACATTGATTTGTAAGCTTTCACATAGCAAATTGTAATTATCTGGGGCAAAGCAACATTTTTAAGGTTTTTTAATCGCAAGTTGGCCTGACTTGCTTTTTATAATGTCACACCTGGTATTTATAATCTGCGTCAATTATCCCCTGTCAGGGAGAATGGGCTTTAACGTTTGTAAAACAAAAGGCTCCCTGGACTCAATTTATCTTAGTCACAATTCCTAACCAGAATTACAGGCCTTTTTACAAAGGGAAAATAAGGCCAGGGGTATTTTAATGGAAGAGTATATTTTTAACAAAACAAATCTTTTCTTTATTAAGCACTACCATTTAGTAAGAATTGTTTTTCCCATATAGAGCTCTTTACATCTTCCAACTTCCAGGTTTCCAGTGGCGAGATCGAGAGTGGGGGGTAGAAGAAGCAGGGCCAATAGCTGCCCAGAGTTGCCCTGTAATTTTACGTAGCAAATTGTAATTTTACATAGCAAATTGTAATTTTACATAGCAAATTGTAACCTGGGGTCTTTGGCCTTCTGGACCCTGTCAACGTGAAGGCCTCTGAGGCTGCCTCCCGACAGTCTCACCAAGTTGCCAGGCCAATCTTGAAACCCAGGCTCAGGCAATTCTTTCACCCCCACCTCCCAAAGTGCCGGGATTACAGAGACCTCATCTCTACAATAAATCAAAAATTAGCCGGGTGTGGTAGCACATGCCTGTAATTCTGGCTACTTGGAAGACTGAGGCGGAAGCATTGCTAGAGCCCAGCAGGTCAATACTGGGGTGGCTGTGAGTGTGCCACTGCACTCCAGCCTGGGCGACAGAGTGAGACTCCAACTCAAAAAAAAAATTAATCATCACAAGGATTGATCATGTAAAATGTAAAATATATCCATGCAATGAACTTGTCATATAATATTGAGCCATTGTGCCTGGCTCATTGGATATAAACTTTAACTGCATATTGGATTGTTTCCTTAAGGCAAATTCTGAGAAATGGAAGTAAAGGGTTAAACTTAGGGTCTTTTTAAAACTCTTGTTATCAAACCTGTTTAATTTGACTGGAAGGGGTGATGAGGAAGAAAGCTAACTGTCATAATTAAGAAAATACTTTGTACTAAGCAAAAACACATTTATCATGAGAGCTTAGAAATTACAGATAAGCAAAAAGAATATCCACTCATAACTCCACCATACAGCTCTACATCTCGAGTAACTTAATTTCTTTCTTTTTCCTTTTTTTTGAGTTGGAGTCTTACGCTATTGTGCAGACTGGAGTGCAGTGGCACACTCACAGCCACCACAGCCTCAATCTGCTGGGCTCAGGCAATCCTTCTGCCTCAGCCTGCCAAGTAGCAGGAACTACAGGTGCACACCACCATGCCTGGCTAAGTTTTCGATTTATTGTAGAGACGAGGTCTTGCCAAGTTGTCCAGGCTGGTCTTGAACCCTTGGGCTCAGGCACTACTCTGGCCTCCACCTCCCAAAGTGCTGGGGTTACCAGTGTGAGCCACCATACCTGGCTTAAGTAACTTCATTTCTTTCAGTCAATATTATATGACAAGATCTACTACATTTTACATGATCAATCCTTGTGATGATTAAATTTTTTTTTGAGTTGGAGTCTCACTCCGTCGCCCAGGCTGGAGTGCAGTGGCACACTCACAGCCACACCAGTGTTGACCTGCTGGGCTCTAGCAATGCTTCCGCCTCAGCCTTCCAAGTAGCCAAAATTACAGGCGTGTGCTACCACACCCGGCTAATTTTTGATTTATTGTAGAGATGAGGGCTCACCAAGTTGCCCGGGCTGGTCTCAAACCCATGGGCTCAAGCAATCCACTCACCTTGGCTTCCCAAAGTGCTGAGATTACAGGCTGAGCCACTGAGCCCAGCCGTGATGATTAATTTTATGTATCAACTATGCTAAGCTACGGTGCCCAGTTGTTTGGCCAAGCAGCAGTCTAGATATTGCTTGGAAGGTATTTATTTATTTATTTATTTATTTATTTATTTTTTTTTTTGAGTTGGAGTCTCACTCTGTCGCCCAGACTGGAGTGCAGCGGCCGCTCCCGGCCACCGCAGCCTCGACCTGCTGGGCTCCGGCGATCCTTCCGCCTCAGCCTTCCAAGTAGCTGGAACTACAGGCACGGGCTACCACACCCGGCTAATTTTTGATTTATTGTAGAGACGAGGTCTCGTCACGTCGCCCAGGCGGGTCTCGAACCCGCGGGCTCAGGCCATCCACTCACCTCAGCCTCCCAAGGCGCGGGATGACAGGCTGAGCCACTGAGCCTGGCTGCTTGGAAGGTATTTTTAGATGCGATTAACATTTATGATCAGCAGACTTTATGTAACGCATATTACCCTCAATAATGTGGGGGCCTCATCCAATCAGTTGAAGACCTTAAGAACAAAGATAGGTTTCCCAAGAAAAAAGGAACTTTGCCTCCAGACTGCAACACAGAAGTTCTGGCCTGAGTTCTAGGCTTTGGACTCAAGTTTGCAACATCAACTCTTACCTGAATTCCTACTTGCCGGCCCCCACAATTGTGTGAACCAGTTTCTTAAAACAAATGTACGTACCTCTCGCTCTCTCAATGGGCCTACTGGTTCTGTTTCTCTAATACAAATTTTGGTACAGGGACATAGAGTGCTGCTGTTACAAGTACCTAAAAATGTGGAAGTGGTTTTGGAATTGGGTAATTGGTAGAGGCTGGAAGAACTTTGAGTCTAGATTGCCTTGAAGCCCTGTTAGTATAAATATGACCATTAAAGACGATTGTGGGAATGAGAATTGTTATTGGAAATGGGAGTGGCGTGGTGGAGAAATTGCCTGAAGTGTATCTACCGGGTGGAAATTAGAACTTGTAAGCAATACACTTGGATTATTTGGCCGAGGCAACTTTTTTTTTTTTTTGAGTTGGAGTCTCACTTTGTTGCCCAGGCTGGAGTGCAGTGGCACGCTCACGGCCACCGCAGCCTCAGCCTGCAGGGCTTAGGCAATTCTTCCACCTCAGCCTTCCAAGGAGCTGGAACTACAGACCAACGCCACCACGCCTGGCTAGTTTTTGTGATTTATTGTGGAGACGAGGTCTCACCAAGTTGCCTGGGCTGGTCTTGAACCCTCGGGCTCAGGCAATCCTCTTGCCTTGGCCTCCCAAAGTGCTGGAATGACAGGCTGAGCCACCACGCCTACCGCTGAGAGGAAAGAGATACACTGAAGGAACTGTTAAACAAAAAGGCGTCAGAACCTTAAGATTTGGATAATTCTTGGCCAACCCATAATGTAAAAAACGAGAATGTACGCTCTGGAAGAAACATTAAGGATGTGGCTGGACAATTATTTATTTGCAAGGGATCAGGTGTGTGACTTTTTTTTTTGTTGTTGGTTTTTTTTTGAGTGGGAGTCTCATTCAGTGCCCAGCCACTGTAGCCTTGACCTGCTGGGCTCAGGTGGTCCTTCCACCTCAGCCTTCCATGTCGCTGGAACCACAGGCACGCACCACCCTGCCTAGCTAATTTTTTGATTCATCGCAGAGACGAGGTCTTGCCAAGTTGCCCAGGCTGGTCTCAAACCCCAGGACTCAGGCTATCCTCTCACCTTGGCCTCCCAGAGTGCTTGGATTACAGATGTGAGCCACTGCGCCTGGCAGGTGTGTGGCGTTTAGACCCAGTCACCCATTTCAGCAGAAATCCTGACAGTTTGAGCTGAGGAAGACAGAGATGGGATGAAATCAAAGGAAGGCTGTTGGACTTCTAGGATTCCACAGGCAGAAAAGGGACTGATAGGCAGTTCAGAGGCCAGTGGGACTGCTTCTGCCACTCACAGGCCAGAAGGGGACAGGGCCAGGGTGTGGATCCACTGTCTCTTTGGGTCACCTCCTCAGTTCTGAGGGTGCAGGGCCACAGCCCAGTGAACTTTGAGGCCAGAGACCCAAGCCAATGAGGATTATCCTCAAGCCTTAAAATTGAATGTAATTTGCTGTTAGGTGTCACGCTTGCTTGAGACCTGCGAGTCTTTTTTCTTCTCATTTCTCCCTTCTGGAAGGAAATGCCTGACCCACCATTGTTATCTGGAAGTACACTTGGTTCGTCTTACAGGCTCATAGATGGAAAGGAATTTTGCTCTGACATGAATCTGACCCAGAGTCTCACTCTCACAATTGATTTGGATGATGTAGATGATGAGACTTGAGCTGATATTTAGATGAGATACTGGATTTAGAGTCGATGCTGGAATGCCTGACTTTTGGGGTTGAGAATAATCCTTAACTCTTGGGCTCAAGCAATCTTCCTGCCTCAGCCTTCCAAAGTGCTGGGATCACAAAGGTGAGTCACCATGCCTGGCCTATTGCTGTACATTAAGGGTTTCAATTTGGGGCTTTTATAGATATAACTTACCACATTCAAAATCATTTCTACAGTATTGATTGCTAGATATAAAATTGCTGGGTCAGAGGATATAGAGGGGTTTTTTTTTTTTTTGGTCAGTGTCTCGCTCTATCACCCAGGCTGGAGTGCAGTGGCACGTTCACGACCACGGCAGCCTAGATCTGCTGGGCTCAGGCAATCCTTCCACCTCAGCCTTCTAAGTAGCTGGAACTACAGGTGTGCACCATCACACCTGGCTCATTTTTCTTCATTTAGTGTAGAGATGTGGTCTCGCCAAGATGCCCAGGCTGGTCTAGAACCCCTGGGCTCAGGCAATCCTCTCACCTCCGCCTCCCAAAGTGCAAGGATTACAGGCGTGAGCCACTGCACCCAGCCGAATATATAGATGTTTTTGAGGATTTTGAGTTGCATTAAATTGCCTCATATATGAAAGTATTACTGTAAGTTGTCTCCAGTATGGTGTGAGAGACCATTCCTTATACTAAGTTCGATAGTAGGCTTTGTGGTTGTAATCACCACTAAGTTCTGATTTGGATAATCAAGAGGTACAAAGACATACTAGAGCAAGTTGGGTGGGACACTACAGACTTAGATACTGGACAGATCCAGCTTAGCTTCAGTATTTCTAGATTGGCCCGTGTTTCGTCTCCTAGAGAGTGACCAACTCCAACAAGGGGGAACAACCGTGTCCAAGAACAGATCTGGACAAACCAGTCACAGTGGAAATAAATATCAGCTTTATTAACACTCAAAGTGCCATTCATTTATATCATTCCATAGTCCAGAAGGTTACTTAGAGTAAGCCTTGGTACCACAATCTTCCAAAAAGAAAGAACTAACATGTAAGGAAAAGCAATTTTCATTGTGCTAATTATTGCAGGCCTTCATGCATGTAAATCTAAACAAAGATGTGTGCCAACAATATACAAATTTCTATATAAACAAAGTCATTGATCACTAACAAAATATAAACATGGTTTTTTATATTAGAATTTTTAAAAAAGCTATTTACCAGCAAGAAAAAACAAGTACATAGAAATTATAAAACTCAAAAATTTTATACATTTTTACAAGCACAATTTTGAATAAACAACACAAAGTCAAACTGTGAATGAAACGTGGCACATACCACAGCTATATCTGGCTTCTTGTAGGTTTTTCTAATCACACCGGCTCCTTTTAACATAAGATTAGTGACATTCAACTTCAACAGTGGACTTTATTCCTAACACCAGTAATTTTACGTGGTACCACATATTAAAAACAAGGTTTTCTTTAAATACAGTAACACTGTCAGATTGGAAATTAAATTATCTATTCATTTTCTGCCAGTTATTTAAAACACACAGTACAGTATAAAGACACACAATGTATGTTTGGACATTTCTAAACCAATTTATAGTCAATCACAGAGAATCACAATATGCCAATATATTGTTTTATAAACCCAGTCAGACCTTGCCCAGAAACAGAAAAACTAAAAGTTGAAACTTTTGGAGTAGAATCAGGAAAATATTCAAAAACAACAGTAGGACAGGCCAACAGCAACTGAAGATATAAAATCTTGACATCTCTTTAAGACAATTTAGTTTCTCATATTTTTTCGTAGCTTGAGAGGTCAAAGGCTATCTTAGTGGACAGTGTGTTTTTGCTACTGCTTAAAACCTGTTCTTTTTCTCTTAATTTGCATTTCACCGAATTCTCAAGAGAATTCAATGCCTTTCCTCGCAACAGTATTTTAACTGAACTCTAAATACAATTTGCGTCCAATTCTGGAAATACAAATACATTTTGAATGGTTAAAAACAAAATTAAAAAAATACTTTTGATCAGCCAGCTGAAAATATATTCATATAGTAAATAATCTCTCAGAAAGCTTTTATATATATTTAATTATCCTAACTAATAGTACCCTTATAAAACAAGTTCATAAAAATGTAAAAATGAAATGAAAATAAGAACTTACTGGGATATATACATGTGCCTACAGACAGAAAAAGACATCTCCACACAAACACACATCCCCTGATACACAAAGTTACAACTTAGTAATGAATTTTAAAATACATTATAAAATTAGAAAGTAATGTTGAACTCCTGAGTTCTTCAACAAAGACAGAATCATAGATAAGTATTTTTGTAAAAGCAAGAAGGTCCATTTAAGTCAGTAATAGCAGTGCAGTAACATCTTGAAAGAAGTTAAAACATAGAGACACAGACAGTAGTTCAATACATGCATTCATGATGCTCATACACTCATCAACAATTATTGGTCAGAGTAGTAAATCAGTGTACAAATAAAACATTTCCAAAAATGTGCAAAAAAGTCAATCTTAATAGGAAAAAAAACCCTTTGTACATAATTATAAACTGCCCAGCATTCAACTGAGATTAAAAACGTTTACAGAGAGAAACCAATAGGTTAAATATAGATAATTTAATGGCTACATTTAAAAATGTACATTATGTCAAAGGGTAAATTTACAAATTGATAACCATAGTTTGCAACAATTCAAAGTTTATTCTCAAATTTGTCCAAGTTTACTTTTATTTACAATGAATAAAAAGAACCATGTGAAATGTAAGAGATGTCAGACATTAAAGGTATTTTTGGTATTAACTCTTTTATAATATTTCAAAATGCAGGGTAGCAGATTTAAAAACCAATAGCAATAGAAAAAAATGTAAACTTTTTACTAATTAAGACTGCATTAAAATAATTGTTTTTAAAGACATATTCTTATCCTTAGACACTGTACTTTAAATTGAAAAGGACGTATTTCCAGCTCAAACATTTCCACTAGACCTCCCTTCTTATTCCAGGTGTAAAAAAGTCTTTGGAAAAATAAGAATATGTCAAATCCATTTTGCAGTCTAGGTATCTAAGAGTTTAAGTTGTAATTCTGCCACTTCTTTCTCCCCCTCCAAAGCAATGCTAATGCTAAAATCATCACTAGTTACATATGCTTTTAAAATTTTTTTAAAAATATATAAAAAATAAGTGAACACAAAAGTGCTTTTCAGTAAGTCATGAACTTTACTGTTATCAACTGGCCTTAAGGGATTCAGAAATCCTTATTTGGGGACAAATCCTGCACATATACTAGAGAGCAGATACTTCCTTATGTTCTAAAATGTCTATGGCACAAAGCAGATGTCAGTCCATAGCCCACTTTTCCTCGCAGCCTTGCTGAAGTGCCCTTCAAGTCAAACAAGAATTCATAAATGTTAAGACAATGGGAAGAAAGTATGCCATCAACCTGAGGCATCAGACATCAATATCTATCTGTGTGCATCTATAGTCAAGTGATGTTAATAAGATTGGCACGTGTACAAGCTTAAATCTGCAATGTCTATATAGTTCCTTAATAGCGGAAGTAAATTCTGCATGTCTAAATGCAAACACTGAGCACCTGTCCTTTTCCTTGAAGGATAGACCAGGGTACAAATTCTACTGGCACCTGCTTTATTACTTTTATACTATTCGCTCATACATGGGCAAAAGTAACAGTGCTAATTATTTTGGCGATATGTGCAGAGAATATAAAAGCTTTGGTTTAAAGTGATTCTGATAATACAGATTGTATTACAAACAAGTCATCAGGTAGAGGGAATAATAGTACTCACTGACTTAATGCGTTTGCTGTTACTAACAAAACATGCTATGTGACTGTCCATTAAAATGTACAATTATAAAAAATGTGAAGAATTACATGAGACCATATACAAGCAACAGATGAAATTTACCCTTTACTGTGGCTGGACTCCTCCCTTACCTTTCTGAAGCTCAATCCTGACTGCTTGCATCACCACTGAGAAATGATTCTCTAGGCTCCCAGAGCCCGTATCTGTAGCTCTGGCAGGTGAGTACGGGAGACGTGCTCTCATACGTCCCACACCTGTTGTGGCATCCTGTCTACACCATGGCAGAAGCCAAAGCCAAGCGACACATGACAGTGAAGCAGGGACAGCAGCTTCACAGCACGCCTCCCCTAGCCAACCAAAAAGAGGTATAAAAGAATTTCCTTTTGAATACTTGGTAAGCTAAGGAAGTGTGTTTTGATAATGTCTGGCAGAATTTCTGTTCCAAAGAGTTAATAAGGAACTATGTAAAAATTAATTACTTTCTATTTAAGAATTATATATAAGCTTATTACTATACATACCCACAAATTGAATTTTAATCTGTTTTCAGCAACCAAGAGTGTGACAATTCACAATAAATACCTTTATTAAACAATCATTTGTACTAACTACTTGTGGGAAATGCACTGGCATTCCTACCCAAGGATGATTCCACTCAACCACCATTAGTAGGTCACATATTTTTTACTTGTCTTTCCAAAAAACAGAGGCTGATCCAATTGAATACTCCTACTTTTCCCTCCTTCCTTTCTTTCCCCACCTCCAGCTTTAAACACCACACATACACACACACACACTCTTCACAGAAAAGTAAACTAGAGCATTAGTCAGAATGTTAGCTGAAAAGCAAGTCTCACTGCCTCAACATTGGTAAGCCATTTGAATTACTTCTTTTGGGCGAAAACAACACAATCACTCTAACTCTGCTAGGAAAACCCTAACTGAACCATGATATACAAATAACGTCGACGGTGCCAATGTGACTGAAATCAGGTAGTCAACCTGGAAAACAATTTACTATGTTTCTTTGTATGTTTATCTTAGGAATTTGCTTCTGGTGGAGACTGCAGTATATCTATCACAGACAAAGCTAATATTTTTCTCCTAAAAAAAAGGAGGTAGAAAAGGGTAGGAGGAGGCAGGCATTAAGAAATGTTTAAGGGTCAATAAACAGTCTAAGGCCAAATGAACTTGGGAAGCCTACTAATTTTGGAAAAACTTCATTTTGGTGGGTAACTTGAATTACTGTCAATATAAAATAAAGTTAAGGCATACAGAGAAAAAGGCACTACTAAAAATTAACAATTGAATTGCTTTTCATTAACATTTAACCAATCTTAAAATTTAAACATATATGAACATTATATTTGTAAGAAAGGCCAAACCTAATGATAAAACAATATGGTCCCAAGAAATTGTCCTGATCTTATCATAAATAACACTGTGACCGAGCTTAATTTCTATCAAATGTTTTGGGTATTTTCACAATTTAGAACAAAAAAAAGTATCTTTTTCGTTAATAGAGAAAACAAAAAACACTGTTATGGAATAAATGCTCTCCATCACTGGAGCTGTTTGAATAGAGGTTGGGTTTTGCAGTAAGAGGGGTCCTGAGAGGCTGTGTGACCTGGTCTGGGGAAGGGGGGTTCCCGCAACTTGGATATGCTTTTGCTCTGATCCCTGTTAATGGCATTTCAGTTTACAACAGCCAATGACTACCCAACATTGCTTTTCCCTTACTTCATAAAAAAAATATCATTTAAAAACATCATATGCCATAAAATAAGTAATTGCCCATGTTCCTCCTAGACTGTGACCTCTTCAAGGACGTTAATTTAGTACCTGACATGCCAAGTCACAATTATCAAACAAGCAAATGAAAAAAGACCAATTCTATTAATAAAAAAGAATAGGTTTGTATACTTGATTGACACCTGGTTTTTTATATCAAGGTACTGGTTCCTAGATCTCAGATTAAATAAATCATTGGCACAGAGTTTTGGCTTGGTCATTCTGCCGAACTACTCAGATTTGATTTTACTTTCTTAGTGACTTCATATATCTTACAGCAACTCCATATCAGAAATACTGCAGAGTAGATATGACATATGTAGAACTTGAGTAGCAGAGAGCTATGCTAAAGAAACAGTTTTATGTTTTTAATGTAGTTCTTATTGGGAATACAGTAAAGATTCTCTCATGTGAAAGTCAATTCAACTTACTCTGAAATCAAAGTTTTAATTTTCCTTTGGGGTTTCCTTTATAGTTCAGCAAGTTCATTAATTTTTAATCTTTTATATATGTATGTAAGGGTGACTGTGCCTTTTAAAACCTAAGGTAATAGTCATTTTTTTTAAAGTTAGAAAGATGTTTTGTAAACAAGAAAAAGTGCTGAAAATTTTCAAAATATTCATACTGACACTTTCAATCTGTATACTTTTAAATATATTTTAAGTTACCAACCCATCAAAATTTCCATCAGCCATTATATTTTTTAACCCTTTTATTCAATACAGTTTGTTTGCAATGTAAAAGATCTTATATTTGGTCCAAGCCTAAGTCATGCCACTTTGAATCTCTCAAGGCCTAAGTAGAAAGATATTTCCTGAAAAGCACATATAAGACTGCTAGTGAATCTTCTCCAGCACCAAAAAGTCTGCCACTGTCAAAGCAGAATGCATTTTAAAGGCACAAAGTCAGCAGTCTGGCCATTTTCCAGCCTTAGCAAAGAAACATTACAGTATAGAAGAATCAGTTGTGCATTTAAGAAATAAAATACATTTAGAGTCATCTTAAAAAGCTCAAATTTCATGTGTTGATCCATACCATTATTAGAAAGAAGGAAAAACTGGAGTGTTCTATTTAACTTCCCCTGATAAAGTTGTTTCCTTTCAAAAATTTCTTTGTCAAATTTACGTTTGGTCTTCCATATTCCCCATACCTACCTTCCAAGCTTTTTTGTTTTAGTAGTTTATTATATACATTAACTTTTATTGTGGTTTTTGGTACTTCACAACTTGTCTGAAATAAATTCACATATTTTATATAATAACTCTATAAACTATTAGTCCGCTTTTAAGTCTTTACATAAAGAACATTACTTTCCCATAGTGAATAATATTTTCCTTATAAAGCAAAGGCCTTCTGCAGCAGTGTTTAAGTAGCAGTTTCCTTTCGGGTGCCTTTATCTTCCAAAGCATTCAGGCAAGGAAAAGACTGAGAAAATCAGTCTCCCCACCTTTCTCTCTAAAGAGCATTTGTCTCATATTCTGCACTGCTGGATACCCTGACAGACCAAAAAGGAGCCAACGGGAAATCACAACCACACAAGACAAAGATACAAAGAAAAAGCCCACCGGTCCAAAGACCACAATCTTACTCAAGTAGAAAAGATGCCCACATTCATAAAAGATAAGGAAATTATAATAGATCCACACACTTGAGGATTATGTTTCTAGCACAAGATTTGGCAGTTGATTTACCAAGGCGGGGGGGGTGGGGCACCCAATTCTTGTTCTTCCTTACAAGCTGCTTCTTTTTATTTTAAGAGTATGAGATAAGCGCTGACAACTAATTTTGTGCTTTGACTTCTTAGACTAGCTAGTGGAACTTCAAATATTCCTACATGGAATGCCAGGTAGGACCTTGATACAGCAGACCAAGATCTAACTAACTTCTGAAACAAAGAATGCTAAGAATCCCTAAATAAGCACACCTTTTGGCAGAAAATAGGAATATCTGAGTCCCTTATGAATCCCATGACAGACATCACATTTAGGGCCTCCAGGAAGACTATTATTTTCTAGAGCTTTAAAAATAAAGTACCTAGCACTTGCTTTAATATGCTGAAAAAAACAGCAAGTGGCCAAATTGCTGATCTATTCATGTGTTTAAGTAGCACAATTTCATTAGAGATGGTAGGACCCTTCCCAGCTGTCTTGTTCCGTTCAGTGTCCTTGCGTTCAGTGGATACATTGTACTAGAAATACCTGGCAGTTTTTTATCCTTCCTGCTAGTTGTTCACACTTTGTTTGTTGATATGCTTTTCTTTGCCCAAAATTATGGACTGAATTTTAAGGAAAGAATATATATAGATGGCTGAGTTCAAAAGGCTCAGTATTCAAATTCATTTTGTTTCTAAAATGGAAGAGTTACTGATTTGGGTGAAATATGCAGCTGGTAAGGAAGTGATGGCTATTTGTTGAGATAATTCACTCTTGACTTAAAATAGCAGTATCTGCTCTTGTAAAATCCTTTTGAGTTACATCGCTTTCTCTTTGAAATTCACTTTTTTGCATTTGTAAATGCTTGTTTTCAGTCTATAAATGGGACTATTTCTTTACATCAGGGCTTCTCAATTTTGGCACTTTTGACATTTTGGGCAGATAATTCTTCAGGGGCAAGGGAGCTTTCCTTGTGCATTACAGTTCATTTAGCAGCGTCCCTGGCCTCTACCCACCAAATGCCGGCAATATTCTCTGAGTTGCGACAGCCGAAAGTGTCTCCAGGAATTGTCAAATGCCAAGCGAAATGATCCTTGCTCCACCATTGACAACAACTGTTTACATGATATTTTTTTGGAGGTACTTTAATATTCTGTGATCCCAAGAACAAGGGTTTCATGTCATGACATAACACATGGATACTCCGGGCCGAACTCTTAGGTGCTAAAAATGTTATCTGTGAAGAATCAGGAGCTAGAAGTAGGAAGATAGTATACATGATTTTAATTATTTCTCCATTCCTTTAATTTTGGGACTTGCCCCCTCAAGTAAAGAACATAGTTTAAAATGCACTAAATACTCAGGTCTTTTTTTTCATTATTTCTACTAACTAGCAAATGTGGTTTCTTCTACTGCTCACACACAACGAGAGCAATCTCCTTTTGACTTTTACTTGGATCTGCTCATTGACTTCAAAATGATACAGGATTTTGTTTAAGCAGAAAGCTATCCCTCAAGGTTTATAGACTCCAGTAACATGGATCTATTATAGTGTATTTGCTTATTTTACTGGTTAGAATTAACAAATAAACATACCTCTTAGAGAGTCATATCTTCTATCAAGATTCCTACTCAGCAAAATGCTTGGTAGACAGAGGTTAGGATCTAAAGAATACAGACATAAGAAGGAATCTATATTCTTTGAGTACCTACCCTAAACTCAAGTTTAGGGCTCAACCTCACAAATGAGGATCTACTTTAAATACTATCCCTAAAAACTACAAATTATACATCATTTTCTTCTCCTTATTTTCCATGTCTCCCAAACACCACTGATATGTCCGTGATACAGGAAAAGACTCTACAATCTTTAGGTATTCCAAATGATTTGTACTAAAAAGAGTGACTATGTACTAAAGTGCTTTATCTCTCTGAACCACATCAGTACATTATAAAAATTAAGAAAAAAAGAAGTTTCAAGTTTTTGTAAGGAAAAAAAGATTAAATATAAAAAATTTAGGTTACTATTATTATTAAACAAATTTAACCAAGAATCAAGAGAAATACTTTCCCTCTTGTCTTTTTTCTCCCCCATCTCTCTTTTTTTATAAAAAAAGAAAAGTGCAGTCAGAGAGAAGGTCAATGAATAGGTGGGAGCTGGGTAGAGGCACAGGAGAGGTTACTGGCTGCTAGTGATAATGCACAAACATGTGCCGTAGGAGTTCATCAGCTGATGGTCTCAATTTGGCCTCTACAAAAATCCGTTTGAGGAAATCTCTAGTATAGTCTGAGACATGAGGTGGCAGCTTTGGGTTTGTTGGCTGAGTGGCGATTTTAAAGATGGCAGCCATTGCTTCAAATTCAGCCCAAGGTGGCTTTTCAGTTAGCATTTCTACCACAGTACATGCTACACTCCTAAAAGGAAATAAAAAGAAATATATTACACAAATAACATCATGAAAGAAAGCTAGCTAGTTAGAAAATGAGAAACAGGAGTGAAATTCATATATATGTAAATATGACTTGATTTCAAGTTTAAAGTTTCATTAAAAGGTTATAATTATAAAAAACTGTAATTTAAGCATAAAAATCAATGAAAATATGCCACGATGTAATGACTATCACTTAACTCAAATGGTTGGGCAAAGAACACTATTCATTTTATTGTTTTTGTCTTATATAATTTCCTAACCTGATGTCAAAATAATTTTTTGTCTCTATCTTACAAAAAATACAAGCATTAGAAATCATTTGCCTTTAGATGCCTGAAATGAACGTCTGTCAAAATACTCTCTGGCCAGGCACGGTGGCTCACGTCTATAATCTCAGCACTTTGGGAGGTGGAGGCGAGAGGACTGCCTGAGTCCAGGGCCTTGAGACCAGCCTGAGCAACTTGGCGAGACCTTGTCTCTACAATAAATTAAAAAATTAGCCAGACAAGGTGGCATGCGCCTGTGGTTCCAGCAACTTAGAAGGCTGAGGTGGAAGGATCACCTGAGCCAAGCAAGTGGAGGCTGTGGTTGCCATGAGCGTGCCATTGCACTCCAGTCTGGGTGACAGAGTGAGATTCCTACTCAAAAAAATGATAATAAAAATAAAATAAAATAACATCATTCCTGGGTAGGAAGGAGAAAATGGCCATTTTTTTTCTTTTAACTTAAAATTATTAAGTAGGTAAACATTAATTGAATACCAAGATACTGACAACACAGATTAATTACTTTTAAAGTTCTTCACGGAAATAAAATAAAAATAGATTTTTAATGCTGAGTTTTGCTTAAGACAAAATTCTTCCTAAAGAATGAAAGATGGGGGCACACCTCACCAATAAGGGTACCCGCACAATGAATATTTGTATACCTGACCCTGACTTATACCCCACAATTTTAAAATAAAAATTAGAAGAGAAAAAAAAAGAGAATGAAAGATAAGTTTAGGGACTATAAATTATAAGCCTCAATGAGTAATAATATCAAAATGGTGTGAATCCTTGCAATTCTTATATCCTATTTGAAAAGTACAAAAGAAGCCGGGCTCGGTGGCTCAGCCTGTAATCCCGCGCCTTTGGGAGGCTGAGGTGAGTGGATTGCCTGAGCCCGTGGGTTCGAGACCCGCCTGGGCAAGCGAGACCTCATCTCTACAATAAATCAAAAATCAGCCGGGCGTGG
>CAUYQG010191783.1:0-12009 GCA_963574415.1 Tarsius wallacei
AAGGCGCGGCTGGGGTGGCTGGGAGCGGCCACTGCACTCCAGTCGGGGTGACAGAGTGAGACTCCAACTAAAAAAAAAAAAAAAAAAAAAAGGCTGGGCACAGTGGCTCATGCTTGTAATCCCAGCACTTTGGGAAGCCAAGGCAGGAAGATCCCTTGACACCAGGAGTTCGAGACCAGCCTGGGCAATGCAGTAAGACCTAGTGGCAACAAAAAAGCAAACCAATTAGTGGGGAGTTCACATAAAACCTAAAGGTCTGGGTAAGATATTCTGCTTGGAGAAATGAGCCAGTCACACGAGGCCACATGTTAGATGAGCATTTACATGACGTGTGTATGAAGTCCAATTCAGAGACAGAAAGTAGAATGACGGCCTCCAGGGGCTGTGGGGAAGGGGGGGAAATGGAGCAAGTGTTCGACGGGCACGGTTTCAGCAGGGGAGGCGCAAAGTGTTCCGGAGATGGATGGTGGTGACAGCTGCACAACAATGGAAATGAACTTAATGACCGAGAACTATAAACACCAAAATGGCTAAAATTGGCCAGGCGTGATAGCTCATGCCTGTAATCTCAGCACTTTGGGAGTCTGAGGTGGGAGGACTGCTTGAGCCCATGAGTTCAAACCAGACTAGGCAACACAGCGAGACCCTGTCTCTAGAACAAAATTTAAAAATCAGCCAGGAGTGGTGGCATGTGCCTGTAGTCCTAGCTACTTGGGAAGCTGAGGTGGAAGGACTGCCTGAGCCTGAGAGGTCGAGGATGCAGTGAGCTGTGCTTGCACTACCGCACTCCCGCCGGGGTGACCGACAAAGAACACGACTCCAAAAAAAAAAAAAGGTTAAAATTATCCTTTTTTTTTTTTGAGTTGGAGTCCACTCTGTCGCCCAGACTGGAGTGCAGTGGCCGCTCCCGGCCACCGCAGCCTCGACCTGCTGGGCTCCGGCGATCCTTCCGCCTCAGCCTTCCAAGTAGTTGGAACTACAGGCGCGCGCCACCACGCCCGGCTAATTTTTGATTTATTGTAGAGATGAGGTCTCGCCAAGTTGCCCAGGCGTGTTTCGAACCCGCGGGCTCAGGCAATCCATTCACCTCAGCCTCCCAAGGTGCGGGATTACAGGCTGAGCCACCGAGCCCGGCAAAATTATACATTTTTATGCTACACCTACTTTATTATCCCCGCTCCCAAAATCCATGATGAAAGACCACCTGCAAGGTCTTCATGTATCCTTGGGAATTTGAAGTGTTCATTTTGAAGTAAGGACATTTGGAATTTTTAGGTGATAAAGCCTGAAACTCAGGTCTTAGCTCCAGAATCCTAAAATGAGTCTCACCTGCTTTGATGTCACTCAGGGCAAAAAGGCCAACGCGGGTGTCTCCATTCACCGACCACTTCTGGGTCTCACAGTTGGGCTGGCAGCAATGGTTCATGAATCGAGCATAGTTTCCTTTGGGGCCAGCATCAATGATCCGGTCCTAGAATTCCAAGAGAAGCTGCTCATCAGACATCCTGAGACCTCTGCTATTGATTAAAATCGGACTTTTCTCTCTACTAAGCTGGAGTTCCTCTTTGTAAAGTTCAATCCCCCAGAGCAGTGGATCTCAAAGTGTGGTTCCTGGTCCAGCAGCTCCATCACCATCTGGCAAGTTGTCAAAAATACAAACTCCTGGGCTGTGCTTTAGATACAACAAAACAGAGACTTGGTGCAGTGGCTCAACCTGTGTTACGACGAGGCTGCTGGGTGATGCTGATGTAAGCTGCCCACTGCCTTGGAGGCAGCAGCATGTGCCATCATCTCATGAGGTAGTTTCCAATCCAAATGCACATTAGAAATCACCCAAGGAGGTTTAAATACTGATGCAGGTCCCCATCCCAGACCAAGGACAGAATATCTGAAGGTGAGAATCTCACAAATCATAAGCGCACAACTTGACAAATGTTTCCAAAGGTACATACTGGGAAAGTATTCTGGGGTTTTGTCATGAAAGCTAGAGGTTGAAAAAAATGTGAGTGGAACCTAATATTCAAGTGCAGATACACGGAAATAACACACTGGACACTGGAACTAGGAATAAGTTCCAAGTACAATTCCAGGCATTAATGAAATGAAACACATGAGAAAATTCCTAAAATTGGAAAGGTGACTTAAGTTCTTAAACTGAGTTCTACAATCAATTTACATGACTGTCTCAATGCAATAATTAAATACCAACAAATCAGCTTCTCAATTGATAAAGTCAAAGGTTACAAGAATGATTATTTACTTTCCAGGCTTCAACATTTTAATCTTCTAGGAAGAAAATGCTAAAAGAGCGTTATTGCTTTTGGACGTGGCTACAGCCAGAATGAGCAATATTACCTACCTTAGAATTCTAACCAAGCAATGCCCATGGATATGAAAAAGTCCCTGCTTTGGGCAAATTAGGAGATGCCAACAAATACTATGGTTGTGACATCATAAATCCCAATTTCTCGACAATGGAAACAGCATTCATTCTCCATTACTTACTTTATCTAGGGTGAGCATATAGAAATTGGTGATATCGTGTTCCTGGGCATAACGGATTCGAGCTCTGCATTCTTCTTCATCTATGAGCTCACCCACATACTCATTCACAAATTCACCCTAGAAAAAGAAACAGCTCCTGACTTAATGGCAAAAAGCACATTGGCTTATTTTTTAAAAATTAATGGACATGTTGGATTCTCCAAAGCATGTAATTTTTTTTTTTTTTTTTGGGGGGGGGGGGTTAGAGTCTCACTCTGTCACCCAGACTGGAGTGCATTGGCCGCTCCCGGCCACTGCAGCCGCGACCTGCTGGGCTCCGGTGATCCTTCCACCTGAACCTTCCAAGTAGCTGGAACTACAGGTGCGCACTACCACACCCAGTTAATTTTTGATTTATTGTAGAGATGAGGTCTCACCAAGTTGCCCGGGTGGGTCTCGAACCCGCGGGCTCAGGCAATCCAATTCACCTCAGCCTCCCAAAGCGAAAGCATGTAATTTTATCTGCATATGATCACTCTATGATGCCACAACCAATTGATAATGTTAACCACCTTGCCACTCCCAGCTCATCCCAGAAAGATTAGGGTACACTGGACACGACAGATCCTCCAGAAAGGAAGACCAGTAGGTAACCCCAAAGCTTCCTTGTAATAGGGATACAGATGCCAATCTCTTCAGCTGCCCAAGAGCCTGAGTCCAGTCTCTCTGAACTACGCTCATCTTTCTGAGAGCTTGCCCTGTCCTGCCCCTCTGCAAGTCCCACCACTAACTTCCCCATCGGCAGTGCTACTGTCAGTCACACTAGCTGCCACACATGTCGACCCCTTCTCTCCAGTAATTTAAGGCTTCCAAGTACCAACTTAAAATATCCTCAGAGCCAACCTAGTTTCAGGTCCTCTGCCACATGGCTCCAGAGCCCTGTCTACTTCCACATTGGGTGATGCCCACATGGGCATCCACCTGTTGAATGTCCTTCCCGCGTAAGGTGTAGATTTCTTGGGTGTGGTGCAACCCCATCACTGTGGGAGGTAGAGGTAAGAGGACTGCTTGAGCCCAGGATTTGAGACCAGCTTGGGCAACTTGGTGAGACTTCATCTCTATAATAAATCACAAAACTAGCCAGGCATGGTGGTAAGTGCCTATAGCTCCAGCTACTTGGAAGGCTGAGGCAGAAGGATTGCCTGAGCCCAGCAGTTCAAGGCTGTAGTAGCTATGTGCATGTCACTGCACTCTAGCCTGGATGACAGAGTGAGACTCCCACTTAAACAAAGGATGTAAACTTGACGAAAGCATGGATCACGTCTCTTTTATTTATTATTGCATCCCTCACGAAATGCCTGGCACACAGGCAGATATATAATAACGTGAAAAACAACTAAACAGACCAACCCATATCCACTACCTTTCCTAGAAAAAAATTTCAGTAATATTCTTTAGGAAGTAAAACCAGAGTAAGGCTTATTTTATTAAAATGTCAAATAAGATTTACTTTACCTAAAGAAGTACAATATTATTTATTAGAAATCACTTACAGAGCCTGCCAAGTTTCAAATAGAAGATGTTACTGTATTTTTGTTCAATAAGGCCTAACCCTCTTCTCCGTCATGTTTCATGAACTCAGATCTGATTTTCCCCCAGTAAAAAATACTTTATTTATAGGTAATCACCAACTCTGTATGATGTGCTCACTGTCCTCATACTCTCTTAATTACGGGTTCTAGGATTTTCACAAAAAAGCAAATAAAGTCATAGCATCTCTGTGAAGTTCCCTCTTTGACTCCCATCCTCCCACACAGTGAACACAATCAGAAAGGACATCAGACCTCAAGGAGACCATCCATTCTCAAGCCTCTAAACAGCGGAAGGACACCTGGCACAGTGGCTCATGCCTGTAATCCCAGCACTTTTGGAGCCAGGGCAGGAGGAATGCTTGAAAACTCAGGAAGTTGAGTCCAGCTTAACCAAAAGCAAGATCCCATTTCTAAAAAAACTATAAAAATTAATCCCAGTGTGGTGGCGCATGCCTGTAGTCCCAGGTACACAGGAGGCTGAGGTGGAAGGACTGCCCTGAACCCAGGAGATTGAGGCTGCAGTGAGCCTTGACAGTTACACACTGCACTCCAGACTGATGACCAGGGCGAGACATTGTCTCAGACAAAACAAAACAACTTGTGGAAGGATCCTGCAAGATACAATAATAAGCTTAATCCCCAAACTATGTTATTTTTCTATATGATAACTTTTCTCACATTCACTAAGAAGAATTAATCGTATCAAACAATTGAAAAAGGAAATCTGGCCACTCAGTTTTCCTCACCTTTTTAATATCTGTTTTTGTCCGCAGGCCCCAGCCCCTCTGTAACGTGCGGAAGATCTCCACCTCTGGGTACTGGCGCTTGGAGAAGCACTGGTTCTGGCAGCGCCCGCCAGCAGGACACACCGTGGGGTGACACTCATAGAGCAGCATGCGGTTGATGCACTCAGAGTCTATCCCACAGGGGTTCTCATCCGTGGCTTTGCAGTTGCAGCGCGGAATTTCGGACAAGTCTGCAGTGAAGATCTGTACCCTGCCAATAGGACGGTTCACCTAGAGAAGAAGCACACAGTTTCCGGCATCAGGCAAGTCAAAAAAAGACAATCCAGGCCCTGGAAAGGGCAGATTTTTTTTCCCTTGAAGTTACCTGCCCCATTGAACATCACAGTGAATTTATTATAAGCGAGGCTTTCACTACTGCCACACGGTGGCGCCAAATTAGCAGGTACATAAAAATATGCGCTATTTTTAGGTGAGAAAGTGTTGGCATGGAAGAATCTGTGGGTAATTTGGGCTCCTCCATGTGAAAATGTGTCTTAATGCTACCATGATTTTAAAAAGGGTTTTTTTAACAGGCGGGGTCTCAAATTCCTGAACATAAGCAATCCTCCACACCTCAGTCTACTGAGCAGCTGAGACTATGCCCAGCTTATGATGTAAAATCTTTAAAAAGGACCATGGGAATGTCACTCATGGATTGATTTAGTCTAGTGCCCGTGCTGATAAATACAGTGAAATGTGGTGAGATAAAAGATGCCGATCAAACAGCTGCTGTGATACCAAAGCCACTAATACGGAGTTTTTAAATACTAGCAACAATACTGAGGAAAAAAATAGATTCCAACACAGAGATGGATTTGAGCATGAGAATAAGTCTCCCCTCTCTTGATATTAGTTCAGTAGAAGCTGTCAAATCAAGTTTTCTAAGACACAAACCATGTATCAAATTTGACTACTCAGGAACTAGCCAGGTGTGGTGACGTGTGCCTACAGTCCCAGCTACTCAGGAGGCTGAGGCAGGAGGGATGGCCTGAGCCCAGGAGGTCCAGGCTGCGGTGAGCCGTGATTGTGCCACTATACTCTAGCCTGGGCAACAGAATGAGACTCTGATTCAAAAAAAGTAAAAACCATCCTTAGTTCAGAAACATTATGTAAATAGGCAATAGACCAAATTGGCACATGGACCATAGTTTGCCAAGCCTTTAAGTGCAAGAATGAAGCTGGCCTCTACATTTTATCATGAAATCACTCATAGGAAATTGCTCTTTCAATAGCTCAAAATTGTGCTGCCCTAAAATACCTGTCTTGCTCTTATCTGAATAAGATTCCTTTCCTTTTCTGAAGCTTGACTATACTCTGGTGTTATATCCTCACACACAGTAATTCCATTTATACTTAACATATTGACCAAACGACTGCATTACCTTTCAAGAAAGTACAAAAGACTGTCTATTACACCTAAGGAAAGGAGGAAGACAGAAGTATAAGAGATTGGAGACACCATCTTGGTGGTCTGCCTTTGGTAGGGTTACTAGATTTAGCAAATAAAAATCCAAGACACCAAGTTAAGTTTTAATTTCAGATAAACAACAAACAGTTTTTTAGTTTATGTATATCCAACGCAGTAATTGGGACATAAACATACTAGATTTTCAAGATTGAGGTGAAATAGATCATCAAGTAAAATTCACCATCACACTTCAGAAACTAAAAAGAAAAAAAAAATTGAGGAAAGAAAAGAAATTAAAGGAAACAAACATTTTTAAGAACAAAAATGAAATAGAATATTCTCATGCAGTAATGACATCACAGATACTTTGCAGCAGGAACCTGGGCAACCTCGTTCTGCTAACAGGACTTGTGATATTCTTTCAAGTTTATAACATTTGAGCATCACAACTAACTTATCTGATAAAAAGAAGTATGTAAAAAAAGTTTTAATCAGTACTAAAATTTCTAATAAATTCTTCACTGTTCCTTTATTTTCACATTTGTAAATTATTTATATAAATGATGTAAAAATATAAGAAATTACACAGATTCCACCAGACCCAGATGATAAATGGTGATGAGTATTTTACCAGGTAGACTGAGGTTTAGGTACACCAAAATATTAATTATCCTGGCTGGGTGCGATGGCTCATGCCTATAAGGCCAGCACTTTGGGAGGCAGAGGCAGGAGGATCACTTGAGCCCAGGAGTTCAAGACCAGTCTGGGCAACATAGTGAGACTGTCTCTACTAAAAAATAAATAAATAAATTCTTCTGATCTTGAGAATTCCAGTCATACTGGTCACCTAAAGTATCTTCATTCACAACAAGATGCACCATGTGTATTATTCACACTATCTCAGGGCCATTTACCATTTCTCATCATAGTTGTTTGGTCCCTTTTAAATTGCAAGATGCTGACTTTCCAAGTCCATAGTAAAAAGCCTGCATGGATGCACAGTTCACTTTCTAAAGTGCATGCAGTGTGCTAAGAATGGTCCTCTGGTGCTTTGTCCTTATTTCTGTTAAGCTCATACCTTTGTCTGAAAGCAACTGTGCTTCCGACCTCCTCATGAACGGAGCGGGAGGAGAGCTAGCTATCCAGTGTCTCCTAAGATGGGCTCCCAGGACTTTTTTCTCACCTTTATATGTTTGTAAGGTGGTGGCTTCTTGTCATTTTTTCGGTCTTCTTGTAGTTGTCTTAGCTCTTTTTGGGCCTTTAATTCCTCAAATCTTGCTGCAGCTTCCTGAAGAGCTAATAAAACAGCACAAGTCACTTGAAGATCTCGAGGTAAAGTTATTTTACCATCTTCCCATTTAATTTGGACAACATCCATGTTTTAAGCAAAATCCACCAACATTATATGACAAAGAATACAAATGACAAATGTGTCATGGAGTCCCAAGGGTATTCAGACACAGTGTTAAGATATAACACAAGCCAAAACTAAATCACACAACAAAGACTACAACCTTAGAAGAAATAACAAAAAAAACTTCATCTGTCACTGCCTTTAAGCCTCCATCTTTCCATAGTCCTGAACTTCTCCTTCCAGAAGCACTCTACTCCTTGGTGCTCTGGGGATTGCGTGCCCTCGCCTCTGGGAGAAACGCAGAGGTGAGCTTTTGGTCTTCTTCCTGTCTCTGCTCCAGAAGACCTGTCCTCCTACTCTCATATGAACCGTTCTGTGAACATCAACCAGGAGCTCTCACGAAACACAGACCTAATCTATGTTCAAGTCCTGTGCTTTCACACGTGTAAGAGACTGCAATATCTGAACAGTCCCACAAAACAACACAAAACAAAACAAAAAACGATTCTCATTCTGGCCTATAATCCCAGCAGATTGGGAGGCAGAGGTGAGAGAATCTGTCTGAGCCCACGGGACTGAGACCAGCCTGGGCAACTTGGTGAGACCTCATCTCTACAATAAGTCAAGAAAAATTAGCCGGGCGAGTTGACACATGCCTGTAGTTCCAGCCACTTGGAAGGCGGAGGCGAAAGGATCACCTAAGCCCAGCAGGTTGAGGCTGCAGAGGCTGTGAGCGTGCCACACTGCGCTCCAGCCTGGGAAACAGAGTGAGACTTCAACTCAAAAAAAAAAAAAAAAGAGTCTCATTCTTCCCCATTTAAAACCAAAATGGAACTCATTATTCTTTCCTTCTTCTCTGTGGCTTTTCCCATGCTGTCGTTCTTTTTCTTTAAAGAGAATATTTTCTTTCATCTCCCCTCTGACCTATCCTCTTTTATCCATTTCCTTGTAACTATTTAGCAGTTTCTGTGTGCTACATGGATTCTCCATGCTGTCCTGCAACCTCTCCTCCCCACATCGTGTTCTGCAGTATGTCCCATCTAGTGCAGCTCCTTACTGCTTACCCAGTCTGAAGCATCCTCTTCAGCCCATAAACAATTTCATGTTACATTCTCAACTTCTCTGACCAGAACTACGTTAAACAGCCATCTCACTGATATTCCCAGTTGCAGCTTCATCTTTTTTTTTTTTTTGAGCCAGAGTCTCACTCTGTCACCCGGGTTGGAGTGCAGTTGCACGCTCACAGCCACTGCAGCTCGACCTGCTGGGCTCAGGCAATCCTTCCGCCTCAGCTTTCCAAGTATCTGGAACTACAGGTGTGCACCCACCACGCCCAGCTAATTTTTTGATTTAGTGTAGGGATGAGGTCTCACCAAGTTGCCCAGGCTGGTCTCAAACCCCTGAGCTCAGGCAATCCTCTCATCTCGGCCTCCCCAAGTGCTGGGATTACAGGCTTGTACCACCGCATCCGGCCCGCCTCACCTTTTGATGGTCCCAACACTCGAACCCAGGCTGAGTTTCTAAAACTCTGCTCTGATTAGGTAAATTACCTATCTTTTCAGGCAAATAGCCCAATGTTCTTGCAGCCCTGTGCCAAGTAGCAAACACTCAATAAGTCACAAGCTCAGCACGCTAGATTCAACACAAGCTTTCACATGTGCTGTGTTCTTGATACATCTTCAGTGCCTTTCCTTCTTCACGCAGCGTAGGGTCATGCGTTGAATTCTGGTGCCCAACTATTAGAGTCGAAACCTTCCTCTATCACTGGTAAGTAAGATCTTGGGCAAGTAGTGTGACTTTAATGTGCCTCAGTTTCCTCGACTGCAAGATCACAATGGTATCTACCTCACAGGGCTGCCCTAAAAACTTAAACCAGACGTGGAATAGGGCCTGGCAAACACCAAATGATAGCTGTTACTATTATGGTCATTCCTCATCCAGAGTCACTTGGTAGAGGAATCATCCAATAATTCCCAACATTGATTCCCAGCTTAGCGAGGCTTCTTCCTCATGCTCTGCCCCCCACTGCATACTTCTGCCACAAGGTCAACTGAAGGGCATCTGGACTGCTGCTACCTATGTCAGATTCCCCAATAAGAAAATGTGCTTCTAGAAGGCTGAGGTAGAATCCCAGAGCTCTGGCAGGCTCAGGTGCTCCTGATACTCTCCCTTCTCCCCCAGCCTTGGGGATGGCTGGCTCTCTGCAGACCAAAATGCTGGTTGCTTGGTCCCTGGCAATCTGAGATGAGAGGACTCAAGGCCCCAGGTCCTAGAGTATCAGTTCTAAGCACACTGTATTCGTAACAGTACTGCTGGCCCACAGCCCCACACAGAAGCCACACGACAACAGGCAAGCGAAGACCGACTAAAACAACACGGGCCAAACAGAACGTCTGTTTAACTTGCCCCCTTTGGACATCATCCATTTCCCACCCAGAAGTTTCACTTACTTACAATCTCTCTTCCTTTCACCCTGTAGACAAAATGGTACACAGATGGCTCCTCAACTTACAACAGGTTTACCTGCATGCAGCCCCATCGTAAGTTGAAGGACATAACGGACGGCATCACTTTGCATCACTGTGAAGTCGTAAGTCAAACTACTAGCCAGGGACTATCTGTGTGTGAACACCCAAACATACTCCAACAACAAGAGCGACACTGCCCTTCAACAACAGCTAGAGGAAGAAAGTAATCACCACTGGGAACATACCAACTATCTATTCTGCAAGTTCACTTGCATTATCCAATTGAATTCTCAGGACCAACTCTCTCCACTGTATGGTAAGAAAAAACTTTTGGCATTAGTGAGACACTGCGGGGGGTGGGGTGGGGGAGGAGACACATCAATTTGGGTATCTGATCTCAAACCAGGTGAAGTGGGGACCAAAGGGAGGTCCAAACTTTTCTTGTACAATTACCACTTGTATACCTAATCCTAAATTGTACCCCACATTTTTAAAAAAAAAACAAAAAAACCTAGAGTGCAAAGTTGATTCAACCACCCCATAAGTGCTAAAACTAGTTTTGCTGGTAACAAGAAAGCCCTCCTAGTCCCAGCTGTCCGTCTGTCTTTACTGCTATGCCAGCATACAAAAATCTCTTTGATTCAGAGCATTTATGCTTTGACTTTCACTAGTTTGCTCTATAAATTATGGTAAATTTTTTGTCTTCCCAGCAATTTAAAAAAGGAAACAAAAACAAGAAACAAAAACTAAACTTCTTGGAGCAAACATGGCTCTGCTAGAGATTTGAGCCCTGGCACAGCACACTGAAGTGTTTCACCTATTAAAATAGTTCCAGAACTCCATTACTTGATGAGATGCTGAGAAACCAATTGACAAGACCCAAAAAAACTCCCTCAAGAAAAGTCTAATTAAGCAAAAGTGAAGCTCAAAAATAAAGAGTCATGTGGATCAACGTCCCTGCAAAAGCCTCCTAATTCCTCCAAGGAGAGAACACACTGCTAAACGGAGCGAATGTGAATGCTTCCAGAGCAGATGCTCAGGCAGCAGAGGTCTGTGTTGGGCTGAGAGACAAAGCAGATCAAGTTACCTTTTTTGTACGTCCCATCCACGCCTTTGCCCATCTTATCCTTGCTGCTCACATCGCCCTCCATGTAAGGGAAAACTCGAGCCTGGTGAGTCCACAGATAGTCGTTAGACCCAAAGAAGAGGACTGGGAACTCGCCCACATCGTGTCTCATCTTATCGATGTTGGAAGGAACAGCTCGAGGATGGCAGATCTCAGCTGGCCACCACCTGGGAAAGGTAAAAGCAGGGGAAGAAACCTCTGGAAGACTAAAAGGCACTAGGACAATAACCTCAGACAGGAATGAGGACGAGCAATGTCTGTCTCTTCACAGAAGTCCATCCTAGGGCACTGTCACCACCTCACTAGAGCACAAACAATAGTGAGAACACAACAACAGTCCATTACAGGTCATCCTGAACACCTAACTAGAAGACACACAAGCAGTATATGCTAGAAGCCTAAAAACACCTGTCTACACTCCCACATGTGCACACACGCCCTTATTATACTTCGGGGAATCTATCAAAAGGAAATAATCAGAGATTGAAACAAAGATTTATGACAATAACATTCATTGAAGCATTATAAGAATGAAAAACTAAAAACAATATGAGCCTTCATTGTCAAGGGAATGATAGTAATAACCATGGTACACTAAACAATCAAACACAATTTGGCCTTTAAAAAAAACAACTTGGTGAGACCTCATCGCTACAATAAATCAAAAATTAGCCAGGCGTGGTAGCGCGTGCCTGTAGTTCCAGCTACTTGAAAGACTGAGGCGGAAGGATCTCTGGAGCCCAGCAGGTCGAGGCTGCAGTGGCTAGGAGTGGCCACTGCACTGCAGTCTGG
>CAUYQG010191789.1:0-16760 GCA_963574415.1 Tarsius wallacei
ATAGTTTCCCGCCGCTGTCAATCCTTTTCTCATGGAATTCTAATGTTGTTCGGAGCGTGAGTGCATGAGCCCACGATGGTCTGTGTAGTCAAACTGAATTCTTCCTACTGCTACGTGTCCCTCAGGGTCCTGAGGGCCAAATGCATCCATGCACCTAGCATTGCTAACCATCCTGAAGCACTCTTATTATCAAAGCAATTTTAACCACCAACTCTTCACAGGTAGAAAGTCAATGAATGAAAAATTGTATTCTAACAACTGATTGTTTTTTACCATCAAGATGGGACTATACCACTCGCAATAAATCTATTCATTTCTCCAATGTAAACAACACTTGCCAACAGCTTAATAAAAATCTAATATACAAAAAAAAAAAATGGCATAGTATTTTTATATAACCTACACATTCTTTTGTATACATTCAATCATCTCTAGATTAACTTATAAAACCTAATACAATGAAAATGCCATGTAAATTATTGTTACAGTGTATTGGTTTTCTTACTAGTAATTTTTTTTAATTGTATTATTATTTTGTATTTTTTCCACAAATTTTTTTTATCTGTGATCAGTTGAAACCACAGATGCAGAACCTGAAGATACAGAACCCATGATACGGAAGGCTGACTATAAATTTCTACCCATCTGTGCTGGGCTAGACTGTAAGCTTTATAGTAGCAGAGGCCATGATTACCTTTTTCATTGACTCAGTAAATTATCAAATTCTTTTTGTTGTTGCTGTTGTTTAGAGACAGGTTCTCACTCTGTCACTCAGGCTGGAGTGTGATCAAAGCTCACTGCAATCTCAACTTCTTGGACTCAAGTGATCCTCCCACCTCAGCCTCCCAAGTAGCTGGGTCTACAAGTGTGCATCACCATGCCTGGCTAATTTTTTATTTTCTGTAGAGATGGGGTCTTTCTCTGTTGCCCAGGCTGGTCTTGAACTCCTGGCCTCAAGCAATCCTCCTGCCTCAGCCTCCCAGAGTGCTGGGATTATAAGCGTGAGCCACCACACCCGACCGCACATTATTTTCTGAGTATCAAACTTGTGGCAGGCAATTTTAGGCAATGGGAATACTACAGTGAACAAATTTCTTTTTTAATCCCTACCTGTGGAATTTATATTTTAGTGTCTTTTCATCATTATTTCACCAGTGCCTAGCATAGTACCTAGCAAATGGTAGATGAAGTATTTAATGAATAAATGAATGAACAAATGAATTTTTGTTCCTCTCTCATAAAACTTTTGACCAGCCGGGCTCGGTGGCTCAGCCTGTAATCCGCGCTTTGGGAGGCTGAAGTGAGTGGACTGCCTGAGCCCGCGTGTTCAAGACCTGCCTGGGCAACTTGGTGAGACCTTATCTCCACAATAAATCAAAAAATTAGCCAGGCATGGTAGCGCGCGCCTGTAGTTGCAGCTACTTGGAAGGCTGAGGCGGAAGGATCGCCAGAGCCCTGCAGGTCAAGTCTGCAGTGGCCAGGAGCAGCCCCTGCACTCCAGTCTGGGTGACAGAGTGAGACTCCAACTCAAAAAATAAAAAATAAATAAAACTTTTGACCTATTATAACCTCTGTCAGCCATCAAAGCTACCCTTCTTTGTGATTGAGAAACTAGATATATAGTTTTATACTGGGTATAAGTTACAAGTCTTTGATTTTCTCATCTGCTGTCATGA
This sequence comes from Tarsius wallacei, assembly GCA_963574415.1. NCBI lineage: Eukaryota > Metazoa > Chordata > Mammalia > Primates > Tarsiidae > Tarsius > Tarsius wallacei. The sequence goes on from CAUYQG010191789.1 coordinate 1,677, forward strand.
TTACTTCCTGCTCAGAAGGTACATCTACATGGTCCATTGTTTTCCTCTACTTTTGAAGTTAGACTTATCAGGACATTTGATGGTTTTAGTAGAATGACCCTTCTTGATAACTGATTTTTTTTTTACTAACATCTATCTGTTTTCCATATCCTGCATTTTATTCAAAACATTTCCATAAAATAATCTCTATAAATGAATTGCTAAGATCATCAAAATGTCACCTGAGGCTGGGCACAGTGGCTCACACCTGTAATCCCAGCACTTTGGGAGGCTAAGGTGGGAAGATTGCTTGAGGCCAGGAGTTCAAGACCAGCCTGCCCAACATAGCAAGACCCTATTTCTTAAAAAAAAAAAAAAGTCACTTGGGTAACATGTCTGATGTTAAAATGCTATCAGCCAACCAACAGAAATTGTCATTTCCAAAGGGGATCTCAGAATCATTCCCTAGCTAATATATCATTCCACATCTCTTTCCCATATATATAGCATGTTTTCATCTAAGTAGGAAGTATATGAAAGTTCTTAGTTTACAGAAAATAATTCCAATATAATTTTGTAAATTAGACCCAAGATATGGAGGACAAAACAGCTTCTGGATTATGGCTTCTTATTAATCACAAATTCTATTATCTATTCTCTCAAACCCCAAAACCCAACACAAACATTCAGAGTAAAGACTACATCTAGATTGATACCCAGAACAACTTTGAAGTCAACATTAATATCATAACTTTTTTCTGTAATGTCAATTATACGGAGGGAGGGAAGTAGTAATAGATAAGAGAATAATATGAATTCTTAATCAAAGCATTCTGTAATGTACATAATTCTACTTACCATTGGCTTTGGAAGTGACAGGTACCCATACTTCTCTCCTACAAATAACACATATAACTTAAAACATTTTTTCTATTAATATATTTTTCTATTATTCACATTTAATTTTTAAAATATTAAACAAAAAAGAATGTTAGTACATTACTTTTGATAATTTAGTCTATTAAGTACATGTGATTCACAAATTAAACAGTAATTTGGTTGGTGAACATGAAGACTGTCAATAGCTGCATCTCTAAGGTACATTGACCAATCTCAATCTCTCCCAACATAAAAGGAGAAAAGAAGAATGTCTCACTGGCACTTCCACTTACAATCAGCTTCATTCATAGAGTGCTCCTTTGACAGCAGCCTGCCTCTATTGAAACCAGATTCCTCTTTTATCAATGCCAGTATCAGTGCTTCTTCCTTTTCCACAAGTACCAGACTAAATCAATTACAAATAACCTCATAATGTAGTCTCCCAGTCAGGGAAGAGGACAACCCCTCTGTACAAGATAGGAAGATGAAATAAAGCAAATGGGGGTAGGGGGGTTGGCTATGATTTGACACATGGCATGAGGCACAGTAACTGAAGAAAAGAAGGAGCTGTTCAATGCCCACTTTATCCCTGTCCCATCTTTCTATCATCTTTCCAGCTTCTAGATCATTTATACACTCAGGTTAGAATGAATGATAGATTTTTTTTTTTTAAGCTAGCTTGTGATGTCTGGGGTAAAAATTCAAGATAAGATTTGAACAGTAAATGCTTCTTAAAGATTTCTTCTTCATGGAAAACAATGTATTCAGCTATAATATATTACGTTGAACCATATGAAATTGCTGATGTTCAACCATTTTGAAATGCAAAAACAAGCTGGGCATGGTGGCTCATGCCTGGAATCCCAGCACTTTGGGAGGCCAAGGTGAGAGGATTGCCTGAGCCCAGAAGTTCAAGACCAGCCGGGGTAACTTGGCAATACCTCATCTCTACAATAAATAAAAAAATTAGCTGGGGGTGGTGGTGCACACCTGTAGTTCCAGCTACTTGGAAGGCTGAGGTGGAAGGATCACCTGAGTCCAGCAGGTCAAGGCTAGTCAATTAAGTCCATGTGATTCAGAAATTAAACAATAATTTGGTTAACATGAAGGCAGTAGCCAGGATCGTGCTACTGCACTCCAGCATGGGCAACAGAGTGACATTCTGACTAAATAAATAGATGCAAAAACATCAATTTTACATGGTCTAACCTAATAAAAGTAAACATAATATAACACTACATCACACCTTTTCTTATAAAATGAGTATTACATGAAATGGGCAAACCTGTTAGTTTCCAAATAGTTTATACAAATACTTAAAATTTCATCTAGAATTATGCTATTAAGTATGGAACCCACTATCCACAGGTGACTATTGAGTATTCAAAAAACATGGCTAGTCTGTATCAAGATGTGCTACGTGTAAAATTCATACCAGATTTTGGAAACTTAGTACAAAGGGGGAAAAAAGAATGTAAAATATCTTATTAATAATTTTTAAATTGATTAAATACAGAAATGATAGTACTTTGGATATAGTAGATTAAATTAAAACTATTATTAAAACAACATATTTATTTTTAATTTATCTTATACCTACTAGAAAATCTTAAATTACGTATGTGGCTTGCATACCATTTCTATGGGACAGTGCTGATCAAATAAGGAATTGTTACTAAGAGTGAGCTAATGGTATTTAGGAATGGCTTTATGATTCACATCATTTCTTTGTAATGTCAGAATTGTAAGGGAATTTTGTTAATAGCTTTCCGATGTCCAAATTGTAATGGGGGAAAAAGGAGGAAGAGGCTATTTTCATTCCTTCTCTCCAAGCACTAATACGAAATGTACTTTCTACTGAAAGTTGGAGGGGGATAAATGTGTCTGATTTAGCTGCAGTATTAACAGAAGATGGTCTTTAGCTCACTCAGAATCTCAAAATTCACCATCTATCTTTAATTCAAAGTCTGAATCCTGTTCATAATGTCCCTTAAAAAATGGACTTATGTTATAAGAAAGGGTGCATTAAACAAAAGTGGGACAGTGCTAAAAATAAATAATTTTAAAGGGGCACAATCATTACTTAAATATAATCACCTTAGATGAGTAATCTTATATTAGCTAACCTTGTGATCTTCTATAGTGCGCATGACACTAAAATGTTCATATTTACTCTGCAAAAGGAGGGGAGAACCAATTGTTTCCAACAGTGTCCCTTATGTCTCTAAGACACAAGAGTTAGAGAAACCAGAATGTAGGAAGAAATAAAAGTGCAATGAGAAAAAAGCTTTTCTATACTCTAGTTTGCTACCATTTTCATCTACCAAGTAGTATTTATCACTTGGTAATTCTATTCCCTGTGGTCCACTTATAGATACTTTGTCTGGCTTCCTATTCCTATCCTTCAGTTAGAGTCAGAATGATTTACACAAGCTTGTGGATAATTGCAAAATTGATCATTTTTCAGAGAGGCCTCCTCCAAATATGATACAGGTAAAATTGTTACTCTTTCTCCCAGTTTCAAAAGAAATCAAACAAACTGACAATGATACAAGAAAAAGGAAAATAATACTAACAAGGGATCTGAGTTATTTTACAGTTAATTTTACAGATGTTATTTCCATGTGAGTCTAATTATTGCCACTGAGTCTAATATTGCAGAACAAGAATAAACTAGCTCAATTATGTTTTGCTGTTATAGCAAATTAAAGTAGCAGCATGAACAAAATATCATGTTATACATATGAAAAATAGTTGAAAAAACCAGACTATTTGGGGGAAATATACTTGGTAAGGATATTTGATACACAGAATTGTTTTTAAAGCACTGTACTTACAGAAGTATCCTATAACTCTCTAAACCTAAGTCCTGTTTAGTCAACACCACAATTGTGGTATCTTTTGATAAATAATGTTCACAATTAAATTCAAATTTAATTCAAGTGTCTTCTTATCTTGAAAGGGGGTATTAAAATTATTTCCTATGAAAACCTAATTGAGTAGTTTTATTCTCATTTTCAATATCTAGAGCCCTTCTGTATACCTACAAGATAAAGCTCATTCCCCTAAAATAGAAATGCCTTATTATTTCACTGAAAATGTACTAAATTATTTCTTATGAGCATTTCTTATAATTAACTTTCTTTGGTTCTGGGGGGCTCTATATGGCATAATTAATAAAAGAAAAACTCATGTTGCCAGACCCACTTAATGAATCCCTGACCACTAAAGGCTTGGTAGATTATTAGCTAAACTCAGGAGTAGGATGGAGCTATTCTAATCCAGACCCAGCTGTTATCCTCAAACTCTTCTCTCTCCCTCACCTCTATATTCAATTGACCAACATAATCCTACCAATATTATTTTTAAAGTCTTCTAAAATTAGTCCCCTTATCTTCATCTTGACTATCATCACCCTATTTTAGGCCATCATCCCATGTCTGAACAGATTACTCCCTTGTTCCAAGCTCATACTTCCCCAAAATAAGCTCATCTTTATCAACAAAATGTTTCTCTTCCTGTATTCCCCATTTTAATGGCAGCCAGTCTGCCAAGTGATACATTCAGTGTAGAGCAATGAAACAGGGTTGAGAATAGTAGTTAAAGAACTGAAAATAAAATTAAAATCCTGGCAGTGATTTATGAAAATATGCCATCCATGATCATAACTGCCCTACATAGTTTACTTAGGGGTGCATCCCTATAAACTGAAGCTTACTCTTATTTACTCTAAAAATGGTTCAAACAGAACAAAGGGAATTCACTTTCCTTAAATAAGGGCGAGAGTCTGCAAGCTATGAGGGAAGGCTTCTTTTTGACATTTATTTGTCCTAAATAATCTCAATTCTAAAGTGACACATTCATCACCAAGGAAAAGTAGAGTCTTTTAGATCTGGTCCCTTCTAATACGAAGACCACGGCCTCCCTGGAGGTTGGGTAAAAAGACAGAATGGGATGAAAGCAGAAGGCAGGAAGACAAGTACTGATTTTCACTTTCTTGAAGCAATCCCAGGAGGTCCTAGTATGAAATTTAAGTGTTTTGAGTTAAGGTGGATATAATGACATAGCTCTCAGACTGACTTCAAGCATGAGAATGCTGGAGGTGCCCACTCATTGCTTATCATGATGTTTGCTACTTGGTTGGTTGGTTAAATGATACTTACAAACAAATCTGACAATTTTCCCAATCACAGGAGGCAAGTTACGTAGAGCAGAAATAAAGTGGTTAGAATATAGCAAAGGCTTTTCAATAATAGTCAAAATATGAATTATTACAGTAGCAAAGAGAAATTAGGACCTGAAGAATATACCTTTGTATGGAAAGCAGTGGTCAGACGCAAAGTAACATGCAGGTTTGTCATAACAACCATACATAACAGGAAGAACAACACTGCAGCATTGGATTCAGTCTAGTCAATAATGGTTAACCTGGAGTTTCTTTGTGGAAAAAGCTATGCTCATGAGCTTCATAATAAAAGTCAGGGAACAGAAAGGCAGAACAAGAATCAACCAAATGTATCTCAATTAGCCCCACCTAAGAATGCCTTTCAGAGCAGAAAGGTACTTTCCCAGTTAAACAATGGGTGTCCAACCGACTGAAGGCAACAGTTTCCCACCTAAGAAGGAATTTCTGTTCAGCCCTTAGGAAGTTCAGGGAACCCTGAATTTTTAGCATAGTTTACATAAACCTAAAGATATCATTTACATAATACCCAGTTTGAAGTAAAAGGAACCACAGTAACAGTGGTTCGGAAACAAGTGTAGGATTCTCCTATATCTACTCTGGTCTGTCCATAGTGGATGGTAGCACACTGTGCTGAGAAAGACTGGGAGGCCACACGTGAACTCACAATATCAAGATCAATAGGCAATTTTTGTCATAGAGCAAGAATGAGGAATGGCAGCACTCATGCTATATGTCTGCCTACACTAATCTAGTCTAAATCTCTTGTTTTAAAGATGGGAACCTCAGAGATACAGGTTAAATGATTTGTTCTAGATCATATAAGAGTTAAAAGAAAAAGAAAAACATCTGATATCGCTTATTATACTGGAAGCACTATGACACATTATTTCATTTATGACAGTTGAAATAAAGAAATTGAAACGCAAAAGACTAGGTAATATGCCTAGGACTCCATTACTAATAGATTATTTTATCTCTTCTGTATTTTAGCTAGCCCCATCCTCTGCTAATAAGTGGCAGACCAAAACAAGAATCCAGTCGTTGCTTGGTTCTTGCTCTGTACCTTCTGAATTGCCTAAGATTGAGCTTTCCCAGTCATTTCTTGAATGGTTTTGGAAGGGGAAAAAAGCAGAATTCAGAGTTGCAGTAGTAAGCATTTTTCATAGAACTGGTTCATTTTCATTAGAATACTTTAGGGCTAGAGTAAAGTTTAACTGCTTGAGTCATAATAGAGTATGGGTGGTAGATAAAATTCCATCTTTGACATTAGTCAGTAAGAGTCCCAGCTCCTGTAGATTATTCACTGTGGGACACTGAGGATATTAACTCTTTTAAGCCTCAGTTTCATAAATAAAATGTGGGAATAATAATACCTGTCTCACAGGATGGTTACTGAGAGGATTAAATAAGATAATGTACACCCAGCACTTATCAAAGCACCTGGAACACAGTAAATTCTCAACAGATAGGAGCTATTGTTATTTTTATGGTTGTATTATTATGATTATATATCTCTGAATGATCTTGTTTACAGTTTTACCCACACAAATCCTAGTAGTCTGTGACTTTTATTTTTCATTGAATTTCCCCAGCTGTTTTTTTTTTAAGCAGATTTTTTTCTTCTTTGGTAGAAAAAGGCAAATCTCAGAGACAGAAGAAAAGAGGAGCTTTGAATTAATGTTGCATTAGATGTCCAGTGAGACAAATCTTTCAGTGTCAATTCCCCACTGGAGAAAGGATGAGCTTCATTTGTACAGAGAAGCAAGGACTGACTCTTCTATTGGGCACAGGCAAAAAAATCTTCCACGTAGAGCCAAACAGGTTAATCCCAGAGACTTCCCAGTGTGGGAGAAAGAACACAGGGAGAGAATGATGCTAGGAAGTAGGAAAGATTGAGATTGAGAAAAACTGGACTTAGTATTTTCTCTTTAGCTTTACTGTAAAGTAATGGTAGCCATGATGCTGATACTGATGTTGAGAACTTACTATAAATTTAACTCATTTTCTTTAATCTTCACGTCTACCATATGAGGTAGTGATGTCATTATCATCCCCATTTTGCAGATGTTAAAACTTGAAGAAAAAAAAAGGAGGGGCGCAGGGGCTCATGCCTATAATCCCAACACTTTGGGAGGCTGAGGTGAAAGGACTGCCAGAGCCCGCAGGTTCAAACCAGCCTGAGCAACATGGCGAGACCTCATCTCTACAATAAATCAAAAAAACTAGCCAGGCATGGTAGCACATTCCTGTAGTTCCAACTACTTGGGAGGCTGAGGCGGAAGGATTGTCTGAGCCCAGCAGGCCCAGGCTACGGTGGCCGTAAGCCTGCTACTGCCCTCCAGCCTGGAAGACAGAGTGAGACTCTGACTCAAAAAAAAAAAAAATTTAAGCAGAGAGATTAAGTTAGGAATTAGCAGAGGTAGGATTGGAAACCAGGCAGTCTGGCTTCAGCAAAGACTTCAGTTTCTACCCAATTATATTCCTCAACATGAGATTATCACTCAGATCCCGAAGGAAGGAATATACCCCTTGATGGAAAATGGAACTTGGACTTTTTGCTTTAAGGGAGAAATTTACTTATATTTATAGAAAGAACCCTCACACCCGCAAGTTTAATTGATACTCAAAAATTGAGCCAAGATTAAGGCAGAGAGTAACAGTTAAATGACTGCTATCTTTCTTGAGGGGGGAAAAAACGGTTATAAATACTTTTTTTAAAAATAGAAATATAATAGAAAACATGGACCAAAATGCTTATAGAACAGCCTGGTTTAGAAGCTGTGAGGATCCCAGACATAAAGAGGAAGGTGGCTCAGGCCCTTGGTCTAGGAGACTAGAACTATTCTAGTTTCAGATGATGGTGAACTCACTGGCCCAGGGACATGGAAGTAGTACAAGTGATGAAAACTCAGGCACACACCATATTTACATGAATGAAAACAAAAACTTATCTAGCACTGAAAAACGAATAGGAGAAGCCCATACTAAGCTGAACGGTTCTCTGGAAAAGCGGGAGAATCAGCTGGCCAGGCTTGGAGCTAATATTCTTTTCAGAATAGTTACAAATATTAGTACAGCTTCTCACAGTGGAACATGTTTACAAGTGCATGGAATCAATCAAATCCCAGAAAAATAGAGGGCCATTTTCTGGCACTACCTCCAGCCTCCCTACTTTCATGGACTGATGACAACTAATAAAAAAGCCACACGATATTATTTCTCTGGCCTGTAAAGAGAGGGAGGCAGAGCTCAAAAGTATATAACTTCAGGAAGTTCTGACAAAAGATTTTTAGAGCTGGCAGATCACTGAGATCACACAGCCTAAGACCTTCATTTTTGAGTGAGGACACACAGGCCCAGAGTGGCGAAGAGCTTGTCTGACACAAGTTAGAGAAAGAGCTGAGCCTTACAGATGTTCTGGCTAACCCAGGCCAGATGTCCTTTCACCACACAAAGCCACTTCTCTTTACTTCCTAACAATCCCTAAGGCTAAGTGAACATTCTTCCTGAAATGTGGATCAATTATATCACTTTATCTTTTAATATATGAAACTTGCCTCATATGAAAATCCATATAACTTTAAATACTTTGTCAAAGCATCAAAATGATAGGACATTCAGACTATCACAGAAATCTTTAAATGCAGAAGCACGGTAAACATTTATTATACTTTACAAATGACGTTATAGCTATAAAGTCTATCATTCCTTGATTTTTATGTAAATCAACATTTATACTAAATGGGTATTTTAAAAATATGAAATATGTAAATGTTCATATTCAATAAAAATAGGTAATTTGATGTTATAGCTTTAAATGATATTTTATTTTTAAAAATAAGCATGCATTGACACTAACAGAAGCCATTTGAAGGAAAAAATATATAAAAACACGTAAACATAAATAACAGAGCACACAGTATAATGGAAAATAAACCAGTTGACATTAAAATAAAGAGTAAAAATAATGCCTTCCTATACGTGGTATTGTACTATTCTACATGTTGTAAAAATACCAATGAACTTACCCACCAGGCAATATTCCAAGATTATGTAGTCATCAAGGAAAGAGATTCCCATCCAAGTGGAAGGAAAGCAATTCAAAAATCAAATAACTACATTCATTTCATTATAAAGTTAGTAGAATTGAATCAGAGAAGTACTGTATGATAGAAGAGCTTTTGTACTAAAACTAAAAAACAATTTAGAAGAAATTAAAAAATGACGATTTCAATGGGAAAACTAGACTGTTAATATTAATTCAAATAAAAATATTATACTATTGTACCACAAATTTTACTGTTTAGATGCAAAAGAAGGACAAAATAATATTTTTTAAATTTTTATCTGAGAGATATAATACTATAAAAATAACCCAGCTGGGTTACAACAAGATAATTCATTTTGCATCTGAGGATTAACATTAAACACTAACGGAGTTAACATTAAAATAATAATATATTTCAATATATGTGGACAGTTTCTCACCTCGTCTTCCTTCAAACACATCATTGATTTCTCTTAGCAGTGTTGACATATCACTAATTTGAGATTCCCAAGCTTCACAAAATACATCCAGGTTTTCTTTAGCAATTTTACTAGATGGATGCAATGTCAATGTTTCAGCAGCAGAAATTATCTAAAGAAACACAATATACACAGGTATGAATTTCAAAATCTTAGCCCTCAGAATCAGAAAACGAAAATTTTCATGATCATGGTATCTCCCCTGCCAGGTAAATATAAGACTAAACTTTTCAGTTCAACTCAATAAATAGCTATGAAGTAACTTCCACACATAGGCCCTACACTGGACAATATGAAGATTCACAGTAGGACAAAACTTGCTGTTTCTTATCATCTGACCTACAGATAGGCAGTGTGCATGATTATATACAAACTTGTATTCAGGGAGCAATTATATTTATTCAAGGAGAACTCTGTTCCAACAAAGTTATTTCTATAGCACAATTCAAAGAATTATATTCAGACTACAAAAAGTATACTGTACATGGAAAAGAGATAATAGTAGTAGTACTAGTAGTAATAGTAGTAGTGGTGGTAGTAGCAATAGTGGTTAGTAATGGTGGCTGTGGCGGTGGTAGTAATAATAGTGGCAGTAGTATGGTGGCAGTCGTAGCAGTGGTGGTAATAGTGGTAGTGGCAGTAGTTGTAGGAGTGGTAGTGAAAGACATAGTAACATACAGACACACTTATGAGTACATGGTAGATACACACTTGAGATACTATGAGTACTCAAAACACACAAATAAAATACTACTCATTCAAAGGAGCATCATTCCCATGTTACAGTGAGAGAAACTAAAACTCAGAGATTCCAAGTAGTTTGTCCAAGATCCCGCAGCTAGTATATGCAAAGCTGATATTTCAGCTCAGATCTAGCTGACTCCAAGTCCAAACTCTTTCCACCCCATCACACTGCCTCACACAAAATACACGTAAAGTGGGCAGGAATCATCTTAGTTCTTTTACATACCACCATATGAACTAAATAAATGTGTTTAATAAGTAAATGTCTTGTTACAGAAACTGCCTTATTTTCATCAAAAACTGTTTTGTCTTCCCCCTGAACACACAACAAGATTACATTTCCCATCCTCCCTGGTAGAGGAGTATGGCTATGTGACTGAGTTCTGTCCACTTGACTGTGGACCACCACTTCCATGCCTGGCCCATCCACCTCCCTCACACTCCTCAGTGCTCTCTCCTTTCCCTATCTGATGGTTCAATGCACAGAACCCAGCAGGGAATCTGAGGGCCTAGGGGTTGGTGAGCTACAAGATGGAAAGATCACCTCGAAAAAGCCATGCCGCCAATCAGGACTTGATATAAGTGAGAAATAAATTGCTATAGTATTAAGCTGTGGAAATTTGGGGGTCTTAGGTTTTATTTTGCACTAGCTACTACATGAGTGAATTAATGCACTGACTAGTATTTTATTTTTCATGTAATAATCACTCTATAACACAAAGGATTTGACAAATCCTATTTGTAACATAGGCAGAAAATGGATGGCTGAGCTGAGTCTTTATATACCTCCTGAACTGATAGTCAGTACAAATTATACTTTAGCACCTACCTCAAAATATAACCCATCAACCAAACAAAACCTACTGAGATTTCCTGATACTCCATTAAATAAAACACACAAAGAAACATTCAGAAGCTAGGAACTAGGAGTGCAGTTCTGATATGTGTATAGAAGATCCTATCCCTTCCACTACTTTTCACTGCCTATTCATGACAAGAGGTGTTGACTCTGTCTACTTTCTAGGTTCACAGACTGGGACATTACATCAAACATTCATCTAATAAATATTAATATTTTATAGAATTCATTATATGAAAAAATCAGGCTAACTGCTAGTGAAAAGATGATGAAAAAAAGGTAAAAACTCTCTATTATGAAGTTTATACTCCAGTGAGGGTTTGTAACAATAAACCAGCATTGGCCAGGCATGATGACTAATGCCTATAATCCTAGAACTTTGGAAGGCCCAGATGGGAGGATCACTTAAGGCCAGGAGTTCAAGACCAGCCTGGGCAACATAGTGAAACCCCTCTCTACGAAAAATTTAAAAATTCTTTTAAGCATACAATTAAAATAATTATAAATTATGATGTGTTATGATAGAAATTAATATGATGTGATAGAGATGCATTAGTGTTACTATCAAGTGATGTTTCATGAAATTCATTATATAGGATTATTCACGCATACACACATACATTAAGCTAACATGACTATTCATTCACCTACTGTGTGATAGGCACTGTGGCCATGTTTCAGGTGCTGGGGAAACAGCTGTGAAAAAGAAACAGACAAATGTCCCTATCTTCATGGGGCTCACATTGCCATAGGGGGAGGTAGACAATTAAAATAAATTATAAGATATTTTAGAAGGGGATAAATGTTATGTACAAAAATAAAGGATAAGGAGAATGAAGGTATTAGGTAGTCATAGTATTTTAAGTTAGTGGTCACTGAAAAGATAAGGAAGTCACAAGGAAATCTAGGGAATGTCATTTGGGATGAGGTGGGAGCATTTCTGGTGTATTCAAGGAAAAGCAAGTAAGCCACAGTGACTAGATTGACATGAGCAAGAGACAGGTGCCAGTGCCCATGTAATAGGGAAACACAGATGGAAAGGACTGGATTTTGTTCTGAGTGATAAAGGAAGTCATTGGAGAGCTTGCAGAAGATTGATATGATCAGAGCCATGTTAGCTGATATGGCTGGTGGCCCCCTAAGGTGGACACAGCACCATAGGTACAGGGAATGCCAAGCAGATGGCACATTTATGAAAAAAACAAGCCTCCCCTTCTCCTAGGAAAGTGGGCATACAAGTTACCAGTGGACTACAGGCTAGACTGTAGCATTGCTGCTCTCTCAACTTGGGACCTTTGTACAGTGTGAAAACTGTTCAACTGTGCCCTAAATATGATCTAACATCTTAAAGGAAATACCAAAATAACACTGCTAAAGCAGACATATGCAGAAATACAATTATCCCAGAGACATGCTCTATGTCCTTAAATTATCTTTTAATGAGACAGATGTCAAAGACAAGAAGTGGAAGTTGAGGCAAGAAGTTATTGACTTCTAAAGGCTCTGCCACCATCCTGGGAAGAAAATATGACTATTCTTCATATCTCTGCTGCAACAGAAACAGTAAACTGAAAATTGCAACCATATGGCAACCAGGGCCTGACAACAGGATGGAGAACCAACTGCATATGGCATGAGAGTAAAACCGGATAGTTTACTGAAATACATTTGCAACCAAGGCAAATAGGATGCCCCCCATGTGGACAAGCAAATATTGAAGCATCAGTTTCTCCCAATAAACAGAGATTCCTCTGGTTGTAATAGAATGGTCAGCAGATGATCACTGTGGAGGTTCACACATACAGTTCTTGCTTCCATGATAAGCCATTGATAGTTTTTTTATGAGGGAGTGCATGATCATCCCTCCAGCATCCAACACAATTCTCCTAGAGGGCACACCCCGTCATTGTGCTTGGGTCACTTTTGCTGTTCTTAACTATAAATCAAAGCTCCAGGGACTCAACCTCTACCATCCAACTCAGGAGCAAGTTCTTTTGGCTGACTATAATAAATGAAACAAGAATACCTAGAAAACTGAATTTAAGAACTTAGATTCTAAAAAAGAAAGGAAGGTCTTAGTCTTCACTTTTTTCCTTAGGTTAATTTGACAAAGTATTAAATAGGAGATCAGTTTTAAAAAGCATTTTGAAAATTATAAAGGCAAACTAATGCCTGTACTATAGAAAATCCAGAAAAAAATAACTCATTAACCTCCCAAACAAGCAGAATTTTTCATTTCTGTATACTCATGTTTCCATTTTCATATGTACACACATTTACATAGCAGCAATTATAGTAAACACACTAATCTGTATCCTGCTTCTTTCACAAAACATTTTAACAAAACATTTTTTGATGTTGCTAACTCTGATTATCATAATTATTATTTTAACATCATAATGCATAATTTGTGTAATTTAAGTTATCAGGCATAGTCATTTTGCCTCCAACTGAATCTTTTTATAAATAATGTTGCAACAAACATCATTTTGTTTTTTAAACTCTTTATGTCCTAGTTATTAAAAACATAAATTTTTTAAGACTTATTACACAATGATAACTTAATCTCCAAATGTGTTATAACAACCTGTATTGTAAATGGCTTCATTTAAAATAAATATAAATTAGGGTATCAGTTAAATGAGTCAAACTCAAGTTTGGCAGATAACCAGATAATCCAGATAATTCCACATAAGATCAGTCATGTTCTAGCACGCTACCAAGGAAAGTTCCATTATTTTTCTTGATTGAGTAGATTTGGCCTTTAGTTATGCAGAACATTTTATGTTTTTCCATACAATTTGTTATGACCCTCGGGCAAGACACAATATAGAAGGAACATGTTATCATACCTGTTGGCCAGTCACCTGAAATGTCTCCTCTGCATGTATACAGGTTATTTCAAGAGGTTCTGTCCCAGATACATGTCGTAGCAATCTACAGGTCTATGAGAAAACACGTCTATAGTTCAACTTTCACGTTCTCAACCTTTACAATCTATGGTATCATTTTTAATTAAAACAAAAGTGAAATTTATTAAAACCTATTAAAATAAGTTTGTACATTACAGAGAAGATTATCATAATACTATATTTGTCACCAACAGATTCTCAAGGGACAAAGTAGGAACAAATAAAGATACAGCATACTGTGTTTACTTCGTATCCAGTCATGGCAAGGTGGTCACAGAATATTAGAACAAGAAGGAATCTTTGAAAAGATCTAGCAGTGCCCTTACATTTTATGTATGAAGAAATTTGGCTCAAAGAAGTGACCTGCTCAAGGTCTCACAGCTCAACTATATCAGAGTTACTATAAGCTACACATTCCTTCTATCAACAAATCATACTTCCCCTCACGATCAATTAATTAAGCACATCTTTCACTGGAAATAACAGTGGATTAGGCAGACTGGTATGAGAAGACAGCCCATATTAAAAGAAATTATTGAAAACCTTGAGACTTAAAACAGAAAATTAGAAAAGTTTTTTCACTGTTAAAAAGATATCACTGCAGGATTCCCAAAATTAGCAAGTTTCCACATAGTCATAATATTTGGTTTCTAAACATAACAGCATCAAATCTATCAAACAAAGGATATATAGCTGCAGTCATTTTAGGAGTTTTTTTCTAGAAGTTTTTGGGCTCTTACATAAACAGTTAAAAGAAAGAAAGCTAGCCTAGTTAGCATAATCTAAAGCTACCTTCTAACCAATTAGTCTTTGAGATCTGGTCAACAGGGTACATCAGATAATGTGAAGATAGCTAGATGGTTCATATTTGTGAGTTTGTATACATGTTGGCTAGCACCCACCTCATACATACAAAGTATACATGGGTTAAGTTTTTGGGGATTTTTTTTGTTTTTTACTAACAGATGTGACTTTTTCTTTCTTTTTTTTTTTTTTTT
>CAUYQG010191794.1:72-21881 GCA_963574415.1 Tarsius wallacei
ATTTGGCTGTTGCTTTTTTTTTTTTTTTTTTTTGAGTTGGTATCTCACTCCGTCGCCCAGACTGGAGTGCAGTGGCCGCTCCCAGCCACCGCAGCCTCGACCTGCTGGGCTCCGGCGATCCTTCCGCCTCAGCCTTCCGAGTAGCTGGAGCTACAGGCGTGCGCTACCACGCCCGGCTAATTTTTTTTTTATTTATTGTAGAGATGAGGTTTCACCTGCCCAGGCGGGTCTCGAACCCACGGGCTCAGGCAATCCACTCACCTCAGCCTCCCAAGGCGCGGGATTACAGGCTGAGCCACCGAGCCCGGCTGGCTGCTTCTAACTGTATATTCTTTTGATAAAATGTGTATATGTCTTCATTAGTATCACATACATATTCTGAATGAGTAGATCTAGCTAGGGAGATGATGAAGAGAAGTTGGTTAATGGGTACAAAAATAAAGCTAGATAGAAGGAGTAATAACGATTAACAATTATTACGTGAAATGGTAAAAATAAATAGAAAAAAGTCATTTTCTTCTTGAGTTGACTCATTTCAAATCTATAAATTTTCATAAGTTGTTTTTTGAAAGTGTTTTAACAAAGATATTACTATTTTCCTTTATATTTTATTTTCTCAATGAGTAAAAATGGCTCAGTTACTTATCATTAGTATTCTTTTAGTACTTTTACTAGTCATGTGATCATAAGCAAATTACTTAAAATCTTTGCACCTTAGTCTTCCCATCTAGTGAAATGAGATACTACTGACTATCCTCTAGGATTGTTATGGGTTGAATTTATTAATATATGTAAGATGTTTAGAACAGTGCCTCACTCATACTAAGTGTATATCAGTATTTGCCATCATCATCATCATTTTAATGTCATTTCTCCAACTTTTAACATATTAAGTCTTGATAATTATTAATAGAATGGCAATTTACAAATTACTAATATTTTTAGTATTAATTTAAAAATCTTGAAGTTTCAATATAAATTGGTTTCTTTAAGTGAAAATAAAAACAAAAGAAGAGCTTAATAAATCTAGAACAGGTAGAACAAACAGGTAGTATTGTTTCATTGGAAAAGATTGTGAGGTCATATCCAGATTCAGAAGGAAAGAGTTCTAAGATTGATTAATATTGTCTGAGATGAACACAGAAGAGGGATTAGTAGCTAAGAATGTTTATTTTGTCACATCCACAGGTTGCTTTCATATACTTCAAAGAATACTATATAATATACCAAAGTAAACAGTACCTAAAAACAACAAAAATCTGTTTAAATTTTAAAATTCAAAAATGATACCTCTAAAAGCACAACAAAGCCAATGAATTAGTAATATCCATAATAACTTGCCGAGGTAATATTTAATAGTTGTCTTAATTAATGTCTAAGTGCTTAGAAGTTCTGCCAAAGTCTGGTAAAGTGTGAGAAGTCTTACGGAAAAAAAATAATAATCATTATAAAAGTTAACACATAGTGATTAATATATGCCAGGCATTATTCTAAGCTTTCCACATATACTAACAAATGTAATCCTTACAACAGCTCTAGAGATAGTTGTTTTTATTTTGTTTTTATTAACTCCTGGCAAGCTGTAATATTCCCATTTTTTAGATGAGGAAATTGAGACACAAAAAGTTTAAATAGTATAACCAAATTCACACAGATCATAAAGCTTAGGCAATCTGGCTCCATAACATTCTCTTAATGAAAAAGCTATACTGCCTAATACAGGATTTCAACATGGCATCTGATTCCATAGCTTTCCACCACCATGAATGAAAAAGTAAAAAACTGCCCCAGGTGTCCAGTTTCCTTCAGGTAACTATAGAGTAAAAGGAGGTAAGACTCTCCTAAATCTGAACTTATGACTGGCAGGTGGTAAGCAATGTCCCCACTTCAACTCTAAGTTTATACTTGGTATCTTAAAGATAGTTCAGAAATATAAATGTGTAATGTGTAAAAGCATTTACAAAGGCTCAGCCTGTAATCCCTCGTTTGGGGAGGCTGAGGTGAGTGGACTGCCTGAGCCCGCGAGTTCGAGACCCGCCTGGGCAACTTGGTGAGACCTCATCTCTACAATAAATCAAAAATTAGCCGGGCGTGGTAACGTGCGCCTGTAGTTCCAGCTACTTGGAAGGCTGAGGTGGAAGGATTGCTGGAGCCCAGCAGGTCGAGGCTGCGGTGACCAGGAGCGGCCACTGCACTCCAGTCTGGGCAAGAGTGAGACTCCAACTCAAAAAAAAAAAAAAAAAATACAAAGGCCATTAAGACTTCTAAACCAGTAAAAATGGTATTAGCCTTAAGCAACTTTTTTCTTAGGTCTTTTAGTCATGGGCCTTTCATTCAGTATCTCTATGCAAGAACTTTAATAAGCTGAACATTATTATTGACAACATCATTATTATTGACAACAATTTATACTAGTGTAATATATACAAAATTATAATTTTATGCCAAGAGAAAGTTTCCCATGTTGACAATAGTATAGGAGAAGGGACCTAAAAAAAGTAATTATTTATTTTAAAAATTGTGTATTTATTCTTACATGTTTAAACGTTAGTCACCTTTAAAGTACTCTGTTTGATGTAATACAACTATCAAGATGCTTTTTCCACTGCTCAAAACAGTTTTTGAACTGGTCAATTTTGATGCCTTTTAGTGCTTCTGTTATTTTTTTGTTTCACCTTTTCCACACAAGCAAAACATTTTTCTTCGAGGTTTTTTCATCCGGGGAAACAAACGAAGTCTCTCGGGGTTAAGATCGGGTAAATAGGGATGATGGGGAAGAAGAATTATGCTGTTTTTGGCCAAAAACTGCTGAACATTAAGCATCATGTGGACAGGTGCACTCGTAAATCATCCATCATGAAATGGGAAAATGTATTGATAGGATCTCCAAAAAAAATTTACCAAAGCTGAATGCTAGTTGGTACACTTACCTGGTAGGAGAATCCTTTATTACAAGGGGCCTACCCACCAAAAACCAATTCCGGGTTTTTCTGGGTTCCCCCTTGTAAGTCCAGATAACTTCCAAGTGGCTGACATAGCACACCTACCCCCATGACAGGCCCACTGGAACTTTGATGAACATGCTCATTTCTCACTATAATGCCCTCTTCCCCTGATAAAACATACAGAAGGAGAGATGAAGACAGTGTATCCAAAAGAAAGAGGGTGTGACAGGGGATCCTGTTCAGAAAGCATTCCCAGGGGTCCTTGTTCCTAGGACTTAGAACTTCAGGGAAATGAATGGCCAGTACTTGGGCTGCTTTCTGCCACAGTGCTGGTCAAAGCGCAGCTGCACTGCAGCCTCCATGGCCCACATCTTGGCAGTGCTGTTCCATTTCATCTTGGCCTGGTGTAGCCTGTTGGGTCTCTTGGACAGGGGTTCCACTGGATGTTGTAGTACAGGTAGTGATCGACATTTACATAGTCACACAGATACTTCTTGTTTAGCTGCTGAGACTGACAAGGCTCTTCTCCTCTGTGCCTGCTGATCTCTACAAAGTGCTGGCAGGACTCTTCTGTGATTTCCATATTGATCAGGTCACATTCTGCTTCCCCATCTGATCCAGTTTCATCTCCTCCTCTTCTGACAAAGCTTGATCTTCTCTTATAGATGTCTGGATCCTATTGATGTGATGGAGTGCTCAGACCAACTGTGTAATGTGAGTTACTTCAGTGGGAGGCCTGGGACCCCACATAATAGTCAAAGAAGGACTAAAGATATCCACCCTCCTTACCATAAACACTTCAGGAGTAAAGTACCATAAAGAATTGAAATAGGATTCCACGGCCTTCTTGTAGGTGTTCTGGTGGCTTTGCATGCAAGCCGCTGTTTGATGATAATGTTGCCAGTATCTTGCAACTAGATAAGCATACTTTACCAAGACTTGGTAGCTTTTGATAGTCACGTCTTTGCTGCCATGTTTGATTGTGAAAGTCCAAATGGGCACCAAAACTCATGGGCATGCAGACTTTCTGATCATGGGTAGCAGGCAAGCAGGAGTCTATTTTTCAGTGGAAAGTGGAGATTGCAGGGCCTGTGGATGCGATCTTAAAACGAATGTTTTTCTCTATGCTTTAGTTGCAAGGAAACTCATATGGTTCCTCTGTACCAATCTTACAGAATATATTTTTATACCTGAATCTAACCGCAGCTTTTCTTTTGGCCAAATTTATGAATCTATTCATTTGTATACTGTTGTATAGGTATTTCTCAACCACTGTGAATAAGATTGAGGATTTATAAATAAATATATGCAAGCCTAAAGACCACCAAAAAACTGACAAAAAAGAGCAAATATATGCTTACTAATCAGGATCCTTCAATATATCTTATGAGTACACTCAGGTAAGACAAGAATATATCTATTCAATGGCTATAAACTAAGGTTTGAACAGATTTCTATGCCAAAATATTTTAATAT
Source organism: Tarsius wallacei (assembly GCA_963574415.1). Classification (NCBI taxonomy): domain Eukaryota; kingdom Metazoa; phylum Chordata; class Mammalia; order Primates; family Tarsiidae; genus Tarsius; species Tarsius wallacei. Next base: position 4,494 of record CAUYQG010191794.1, read on the forward strand.
ATTACTTGATACAGGTTTACAATAAGTAAGCAATATTGGTACATTTCAATTTTACCAGTGTACTGACTTAGCAATTCTTTTTATTTTTATTTTTTTGAGTTGGAGCCTCACTCTGTTGCCCAGGCTGGAGTGCAGTAGCACGCATATGGCCACCACAGCCTTGACCAGCTGGGATCAGGCGATCCTTCCACCTCAGCCTTCCAAGTAGCCAGAACTACAGCAATTCTTAAAGTATGGTCCAGAGAACCCCAGAGACCCAAAACTCTTTCAGGAGGTTTGTAAAATTAAAACTATTTTCACAAGACATTTACCTTTCTCACTCTCATTCTCTCATGAGTATACAGTGTAGTTTTTAAGAGACTACACATATGATAATTTAATTACACTAACAGCTAACAGGATGTATCCTTGATATTCCTGTGTTCTAAAAAATTTGTTTTAATAATATCTAATATGGTAAATATTGATAAATATAAATAAAATGTTAAAACAAAAGTTCTTTGGGAACTCAACAAACCTAAAGAGTTTTAAAGGATTTTGAGACCTAAATGGTTGAGAATTGATGGCTTAACTATAAATTAACCTGCTGTTTTCAAATCAAGAAAATTTTCTAGTTTTTTTCAAGAATAGAAAGAAAATTTTAAATTGGCAATTTTAGAAAAATGATCAAGTATATATAAGACATTATTCTTTGTGGAAAACATAATATATTGAATTAAATAATGAAGAACTTTAAGAACAAAGAAGTGATAACAAAATGAATATAATCTTAATAAATAAAGCCTCTGAAAATATGAACAGTTGAGTAATTGGTGATAAGAAATGTACAATTAAGCAACTGACAACAGAAAATGTAAAACATTTCAATTCAAATACTGCTTTTTAAAAATTAAGGGGAAGTCTTGACTCTCTGCAGGAGGTCAATCCAAAACCTCTTATATTCCTTTCTTCTGCAAAGAATCAACAACGAGAACTGCAAATACAAGGGGTGAGCCAAGAAAACTGGAATTTATTTATAAAAAATTATGTATTTATTCCTACATGTTTAAATCTCAGTCACCTTCAAAGTACTCTCTGTTTTACGGAATATACCTATTGAGACACTTTTTCCACTGCTCAAAACAGTTTTTGAAATTGTCAATTTTGATGCCTTTTAGTGCTTCTGCCAATTTTCATTTCACCTCTTCCACATCAGCAAAAACTGTTTCTCTTTGAAAACTTTTTCACCTGGGTAAACAACAAAAAAAAGTTGCTAGGGATTGCTAGGGTGAGATCCAATGAATAGGTAGGGGAGGCACAGGGGTCATGCCGTTTTGATTCAAAAACTGCCGAACACTCAGCATGCTGTAGGCAGGTGCCTTGTCATGGTGGAAGAACCAGTCATCTGTTTGTCACAACTCAGGACGTTTCTTCTGCAAAATTGTGAGGCAACCTTCTCAAAATTTCCAGATAAAAACTCTGGTTGACCATTTGATCCAGAGGAACAAATTCTGAGTGTACCAAGATAATTCGTGGTTTTTCTGGGTCCCTCCCTCATATGAAGGAATTTAATTATTTTTAGTGGAAGAAAAGCAAAAACCCTAACTAAAGAAAACTTATAAGTTAATCAAGTAGTTGTTCAAAGAAAGAAAAGGCAATTTTTAAAACTATTTCCTTAACGTACTTTAATATTCTTATTTTTCAAAAGAAAATTTTAGAAAAAGATATGTACCTAAAAATGGCTGGGTTGCAGACATGCTTTGGATCCAGTGCTTCTCCTTGTATAAATTCATAGCATAGTCCATTATTGAAGGTACAGTACAGTTGTGGTGCACAGCCATGAGCCTGCAAAACTCGAAAACTCTTTACTTCTTCATCTCGATCAACTAGCAACTCAGTCTTATTGCCATAAATTCTCACCAGGACTACATCCTCCATGGTATCACCCACATAACAGCCAATAAGTTTATTTGTGATTCCATCTGTGAAGAGCTGTCAAAAAAAGAAAAATGGGGAAAAAAGCAATTAGCATTAGGAAACAGAACAGAAAATAAGTTGAAATTAGTTATATACTAATTGAAAGAAAGCCAACTTTTTAACATAAAAGAGCCATCTTTTGATATAATTTTGTCTAACATATCTATAATTTTAATTCTAGATTTAAACAAAGAGGAATATCAATGTTAATTTCTGTAACATCATGTTTTCCTTCATCCAAAAGTGTTATTCAGTCTGCAATATTTCTATTTAACTTTTTTGATACCTGTTGTATCTCAGTCTGCCTTGCAATCATTGTGTGTGTGTGTGTGTATGTGTGTGTACATGCCTGCGTGTGAGAGAGAGAATATGCAGGCAACTTATCGTATGTCCAACATGCTAGAAACTCTCTGAGGATGAGAACACTTCTAGCTTCCTAGAATGGCTCACTACTTATAAAAGTATATAAATATCCAAATATAATCTACCATAATTTCAATTATGGTAAATCTCCAACTTACAAAAATTTCAATTTTATGTATTAACTTTAGAAATTACTTAACATAGCATGCATCAAATATCATGTTAAGAACTCAAGTTATAATATTTTAAACTATAATAGTTTAAAATGCCATGGCTACTTTAAAAATGTACCCTTAATAAGAGGAAGATAAAGAAGGAGAGATTTCTATAGTATTTTCTAAATGAGACTTTTGGGACTTTTCAAGAGCTTTAAGCCAAGTACTTCAAATCCTTTTTTTAGATCTGAGCATAGAAGACATTTAAAAAACAAACAATTAGCAATATTAGTTCTTGAAATCTATTTAAAAGTTGTAATTTTCATTTTCCTCTGTATTAATCTGACACTACAACTAACTCTTCTATTTACCCAATTATATTTCAGAATTCTTGGAGGCTCTCAAGTGGAATAAAGAGAGAAAAGAAAAAAGTGAAAGTAAGAGTTAAGGACATTTTTCCAAGACAACTGGGCAGGAATGAGAAAAAAGGATAGAAGATACATTTTAAAAGTGTGTATATGCATTTAACTAATGGCTAAGAAGGTAAACATTTTTATTTCAATTAGACTGTTGTAATAATAAATGACATATGAAAAAGTTTTAGATCTGCAGATAAAGATTTAAAAGTATTTATTAAAACTAATATACATCTAACAAGTGTTTATATAATGGTTTTTATTTTTAGATATGCAAAGACATACAAATATTGCTTTCTACCTAGATTTCAAAAAAACTCTATGAAAAGAAGACATTGCCAAGAAGTATGTACACGTAAACTGAATGCCAACCACCAATTAAACTCTTTGTTGAAAAGCATGCTATTTCTTATAATTCACACATACTATTCTGTAATTTATCAATGTCATATGTAAACACAATATTTAAAATACTATAATAAAGATTGAGAAACTGTTTAACATTCTGAAATGCTTATAATGAATTATACTGTAAGCCTCCCAGATTTCAGAAATCATCACCTCTGTTTTCTGTATGTTAACAGCAAATAATAGCTACTTGACACGTAATAGTTACCAACATTAACATTTTCATCTGTCTTACAAAAACTGCATTCTCTCATGCTTGCCTATAATAATAACTGGGAATGCTATGCTGTAGATTTATGTATATGTACAAAAACATACAAAAATCCTTGCCCTTGAAGGGTTAGACACAAATAAGATTACTAAATATATTACTGAACACTAATTAAATAGTTAAAAAGATGAGACAGGGCCATAAAGACCCTAACACTAACCTTCTGTATTACACAACAGCCACAAACTTGACAATGAAATGATAGTCAAACTAAATCTCTAGAATAAAAAAGATATATGAATAATGTAACCTCACTTCTATCAAAATGTTTTACATATAAGTAAAGATAAAATGTCTACAAAGATATTCAACAAAATATTAGGTAGTTTAAATCTTGCTTCTTATTTTCTTCTTTCTCCATAAGTTGTTTAAACTTTTTCTTTTGGCTTATGTATGCTTCCTAATTTGCTTTTTCTGCAATGAACCTGGTTTTCTTGTGAAAAAAATTACTGAGAAAAATAAACATAACCCAGCAGCTAGCACTGGTACTCACAGCTAGCCTTGAAGTCCTACTGAATATAAACAATTTTACAGAATATCAACATTCAACATCTTATGAGGCCACTGCATGATCATAATGTATCAATAAAAAAACACTGTGTAATTTATATCTGAACATAGTAAAAAATATGAGCTTTGTCCAAACCACAAAGATTACCAAGCATCTCTCTATCTTGACTAATGTGAGTGACGCTTCTTTTTCCAGCCATAATTTTGACCCTGCTTCATTCTTGTAGCCTTCTATGGAAGATTAAGATACTCACACGTCATAGACTTGTCCCACTTCCTTCCTGACAGCACCCAATCCAGAGAAATATCCTGCTATCTTGAACCTAGACATATCCCAACCATTCTCCATGATGAAGTTTCCTTACTGCAGTCAGTGATAAACTCAACTTGTTCAACTACAGGTTGTGTTTCTACTGGGCTCTGGCTGGAGAATATGACTTCATAATTTAAAGATATACGAATAATGCTTCTTACCCTTGCATGTTTCCCACCTCATATACAAATCACAAGTAATTCAATATGCTGAATCATCCAAAATATACTATTAAAATATACCAGACATATTTCAGATAGTTATACTATATTAAGTATACACTAGAAATAAAAAATTTCATCTCAGTAGAAGTGGAACAAAAAACAAACCTCACGGAGCTCCTCTTTTTTTTTTTTTTTTGGAGCTCCTTTTAAATAGGGTTTTATCCTGTACTGTTTGTCAAGTACTTCTGATACAGTTCAGAGAATGAGCCACAAAGCCAAGCCGCTTGAATTTGAAACCCAGTTTTGCTATCTACAAACTGAGTAAATTATGTAAGTCGCTTAACCTCTCTACATGTCTCTATCTCTTTATATATAAAACCAGTATACTAGAATCTACGTTTTGCATTGTCATGAAGATTAATGAGTTAATATACCTAAAAGCACTTAGAAGAGTGGCAAGCAGTAAGTTGTTAAACGTAGCTAACTATACATTTAAGTTTTAACACAAAAAAGCAATATGATTTGTCATTAAATCATAAAACTAAGATAAAATCTATGTTAAAACAATATTTCAAAACAATATTTCTAATAAGTCTCTCTAAAAGTAGCTTAAATCTAGATAGTTAAATGTTAAATAACATCATTTCTGGACAAATTCTCTTTTCACACCTGAAAACAATCAAAAGACTTCATCTAGTTAGTCAGAAATGCCATTCAACATTATTCTTCCATTCAAAATTATTCTTTCAAGTGAGTAAGAGAGGAGATAGCTAGAGAAAGTCTAGGCAGACAGACAAGGTGGGTCCCCCCCAATATAGTGACCTTCCAGCAGGCCTCTAGGTCTGATATATTGGCGTTTGCAAACAAGCTCCCTAGAAGCCTGTCAAGCCAGAGCTTAAGTACTCACTGCCAGGATAGAAAAACAACCAATCAGCTTGCTGGCAAGTACCGACCAATCAGATCACCATTAGGCCCCCACCCCCTGCCGGTTGGTCCTTAGTACTGACCAATCAGCACAGCTAGTGCCAACCAATCAGCTCACAGCTAGTGCTAGCCAATCAGTGTGGTCTTAGGTATATATAAGCACCAGGTTTCAGCACCCAGACTGGCAGCCCCTTTGGGTCCCCTCCCACTGTGGTAGCTATTCTGTCCTCTCAATAAATCCTGCTTTCTCACTTTCCAGCTGTCTGTATCCCTGAATCCTCTTGGGCAGGAGACAAGAACCCCAACCTGAAGAGTTGCAGAAGATCATTGGCGCAGAAGAGCTGTAGAGCCTTGCACGCCGGAGGCTGGCTTGCCAGTCAACCAAGCGAGCTGAACCAGGAGAGCTGCTAGCAGAAGGCGAGACTCCAGAGCTGAGACACTTCTGGGGGCTGCAACACTCTCGAGCTTGGCTTGCCAGTCCATTGGAGCCAACACTCCTGGGGTTAGGCTTGCCAGCCTATCAAGCTGACCCTTTCTGGGGCTTGGCTGGCCTGTGGCATTGAGCTGATACCCTCAAAGCTCAGGCTGCCCTGAAAAATCTGTATCATTAGTACTACTCTACATATGTGTTTGGTTTTGTATGACTAACTATATTCTGTTAAACTTTAATCCCCAAAATGTGTTAAACTCTAAGCTGGCAAAATGAGCTCCTAATCACCTCTAATCTTGAGTTTAAATATTAACAGTGCTTAAATACTAGGTAAGTTAATAATAGATTCTAAATTTGTTTTCTGCTTTACATCACATGATTTTAAAAACAAAATATATATTAGTCAAAGACAGGATTTAAACTTACCCTTTAACAAAGTCCAACAATCCAAAAATCTCTTTAAAAATGTGTTTAATTGCTGGCCTGGAGCAGTGGGTCACATGATAAATCCCAGCATTTTGGGAAGTGAAGTTTTTAGAGGATTGCCTGCCTGAGCCCAGGAGTTTAAGACCAGCTTGGGCAACTCCACAAGACCTCATCTCTACAATAAATCAAAAAATTAGCCAGACGTGGTGGCGCATGACTTATAGTTCAGCTATTTGGAAGACTGAGGTGGAAAGATCACCTGAGCCCAGGAATCAAGGCTGCAATAGCTGTGAACATTCTACAGCACTCCAGCCTGGGTGACACAGTGAGACTCCACTCAAAAAAATAAAATTTTCTAAATTTCTTAATATTAATGAAGGCATCACTCTTATTCTGAAGATAGAATTAAGCATTTATCCTACATTTTCTATGAGTTGCATTCCATAATATCTAAGCAGCTCTAATTAATGAGAAAAAGTTATCTACCAAAGAATTCTGACAAATTTGGAACAAGAGAACTAGAAAATCAATATTTTACAACTCCCAATAAAATAACTATTCAAAGATAACAATCTTCAATAAGTAGAACTATTATATGAAAGGTTTATGAAAAATGAATAACAGCAGGAGTCACTTAGAAATCAACTGTCATCCCTCACCTCACTAAACAACCAGATATGTTATACCTTCTGATGGGATGCAATATGAAAAAAACTGTACACCCATGACTTGGAATCTAATCAAACTTCTAGATTTTTCTATTTTTAGGAAAATATAGGTGTTAAATAAATACCACAAAGAAGTACAACAACAACAAAAAAGAATCTAGAAAGTAGACTATTAAGGATACCTAGAAATTACTACTAATTTTGTTTGGTGTGACAATAGTGTTATGATTACATAAGAAAATATCTATTTTTCTATTTATACATACTAAAATATACAAGGACAATGACTTGAAGTCTGAGATCTGTTTTAAAATATTTCAAAAGGTTACTTAAAAAGTAAATGAAGCAAATGTGGATTCTGGATAATGGATATATCAATATTCACTTTGTTCTCAACTTTGAGTATGTTAGAAAATTACATATTTAACTTATATTATGTAACTAACCAAAGTATCAATAAGGAACTCTAGACTGTCTATTAGAAACCCAACTAATGTAGGACAGCTATGTAAGATTCATGTGTTAGTCAATTCAAAAACATAAAAGAAATGATAAAACTTAATGATAGTTTTAAAAATAGGAGAGAAGGAGTTAAAAGGCTCAGGTGCTATAAGACTGAAAAGTAGATTATGCGGCCATGTATCTACCCAACTTCTCCTTCCCTTCCCAGCCAAGTTTCTTAAAAGAGAATTTTATATTCACTATTTCCATCTGCTATTTTTTTGGTAATTTTATCAAGCAATACATGCAACATGTGACACATGGTTTAAAAAGTTAACTAGTATTAAAAGTTTGATAACAATCAACAGTAGACCCTCAAACACCTCCAACTCTCAAGTTATTTAATTACTTATTTTTAAATATCTTAAGCTGCTTTTTTGTAATAAGTCTATACATAGATAACGTGAAAGACTGAGCTTTCTTATCATTTTCTCTCTCTCCCTCCTCCCCCTTCACCCTATCCTCGTTTACCCAAATACAGTTAACAGTGGATATTTTATCAATCTTAAATTATATTATGTGGGTATATATCGCCCAAACCCCAAAATGAGGTGTACTGTAAATTTCCTTTCCTGGATTGTTTATTTCTTTAATTAATAACTAACATATTGTCTCATTTGCTTATTTTTTATTTACTTATTTGTACTCCCTGAGTGATTTTGTAAAGCCAAGTGAGTAAAGCTCTGCTATATTCCCACTATCACTATCTTGCGCTCATCTGTTTTATATATTGGACTCTGGCACAAGATTTTATTTCAATAAAGGGTTCTAATGCTAGAGAAAAGATTGAAAAATAACTCATCTAAATTATCTATTGGGCCACTTTCATTCCTGGCCAAGGAGTAACAGGGAGACAATTTACCCTTTTACTTGACACATCCACCCTACCCATCCCCCCAAAAAAATCTAGACAAAATACATGAAAAACAACATTCAAGACTGAACCTCAGACAACAGAAAACAATGATCCCTGAAACATTGGAAACAAAGTCAGTTCTACCACTGCCCCAGCTCACTGCCTTGAGAGAATTAACAGGACACAGCACAGGAAAGGAGAACCGAGACAGAGCTGTGTGGGATTCTTGAGTTGAGATAAAGGGAGAATCGGAGGAAATTAAGGTACCTAGAGTATGAATGGTAAAGTCCTAAAACAGAAAAAGAGACGGAGACAGAGAATTCTAGAGAATCTGCAAATGGCCCTACTGAGTATTTAGAAGTATCCTGATTTAAACATATATATGAGGAAACTATCCAAGGCTGAAGAAAAAACCATCCAAAAGGATTAGAGGAAAGACAGTCCCTGTTCCTATCAGCCAGACCAAAAAACCTCCTAATTTGTAGGTTTATGAGTAAAGTACACAGAAGGGTCTTGAGTAAGTAATGAGGAATGATTAGCCCTAGACTAAATACTGTACTGGTCCCACCCAACAAATATTAAAAGCAAGATTTAAATAATTCAAACTATTTCAAATAACTGCAAAAACTATCCAGTATCTAAAAAAGTAAATTTCATAATGTCTGACATCCAATTAAAGATTATCAAATTACTCAGGTGTGCCTGTAGTCCCAGCTACTCAGGAGGCTGAAGTGGCAGGATCACCAGAACCCAGGAGGTTAAGGCTGCAGGGAGCTGTGAGCATGCCACTGCACTCCAGCCTGGGCAATATATATACCGGCTCATGTCTATAATCACAGCACTTTGGGAGGTCAGGGCAAGAGAGGATCACTTGAGGTCAGGAGTTGTAACTGCCCAGGGCAAAACAGAAAGACCCTTTCTCTACTATATCTCGCTTTCTCTCTCTCTCAACAACAAAAGATTATCAGGTATGCAAAAAAAAAAAGGGCAGAAAAATACAAGCCATAATGAGGGGAGGGGAAACTTAATTGAAACCAACCTATAATGGACACAGATTGTTATAACTAGCAGAGAAGAGTGTTAAAACTATATTCCATAAAAATGTTTTGTATTCCATTTTAAAAAGTTATGCAGAGTCATTAAAGATATAAAAAAGACCTAAATCAAGCTTCTCAAGATGTCTAGAGGTGAAAAATAAACTAGATAGAATTTAACTGATTAGATATTACCCCACCTAAAAATTTGTGAACTTGAAGATATAGCAATAAAAACTGCCCAAAATAAGAACACAGAGGAAAAAAAAAGAAATTTTCAAAAAAGAAAGGAGATAACAGTGAGCTAAGAGACAACTTCAAGGGGACTAACATATATGTCAAATCCCTAAAGGAGAGAAAAAGAACATGATGGCTAAAAGTTTCCAAGTTTGATGAAAAACACTATAACTTTAAAGATTCAAAAAAACCTCAACAAGCCCTAAGCCAAGAAACATGAAGAAAACTATATCAAGGCACATCATAATAAAATTGCTCAAGACCAGAGATAAATCATCCAATGGTACCAATTTATTCCATCTTCCATCCATTTAGGTAATCTAAAGAAGTCATCCTTGACTCCTCCCTCTTCATCCTCACACCTGAAAAGTTTACTTTGTAGGTAATTCTTAAATCTCCTCTCCTTTCTCCACCCCCACTGCCACCACTCTAAACCAAGACCTTGTTAATCTCTTATTTGTAGTATTGTAATAGCCTCACTGCCAGTTTAACCACCCGCTTCCCCGCCATGGGGGGGGGAAAATCACTCTACTCTGCCAGAATAAGCTATCTAAAATACAAATATGAACATAATGATTGAAATCATTTTCAAGTGGTTCCACTGCTTAGAGGATAAAGTCCAAGCTATTTATGGCATATAAATTCATTGATACCTCTTCAGCTATCTAGCAATCTACCTAATTAAACTTTCCTTCCTTTTCTACCCCTCACTAACTTCTAACTTCCTTGAAAATTCTAGCAATCTTCTAAACAGTCCTTTACTCATATGAGGCATAAATACATCTCAGTGCTTTCTAGTACCCTATTCATACCATTTACTAAAACATACTATAATTGCTTAAGTATATTTGCCACTCCCTCTAAAACTTTAAAAATATCAAAAGGAGAAAAAATGGAATATTTAAAACAGATGTACCAAAAGGGGGAAAAAATAGTAAGATGGAAGAGAGACAACTCCAACAATTAGTTGCATTAAATGTAAAAGAACTCAATAAGTAAGCCAATTAAAAAACTAAGTATACAAAAAAATTACAGTCGCCCTTGGTATACAGAGGGGATTGTTTCCAGGACCTCTCCCCAATACCACAATCCATGAATACCAAACTCATTACATAAAATGGTGTAGTATTTGCATGTAACATATGCATATTCTCCCATATACTTTAATCATCTCTAGATTACTTATAATACCTAACACAATGTAAATGTTACATAAATAACTGTTGTACTATTGTTATTGTATTATTTAGAAAATAACAACAAGATAAAACTACATATTCATTACAGACGCAACCATCCTTTTTTTTCTTTTGTTGAATATTTTTAATCTGCATTTGGTTGAATCCACAAATAAGAGACCCATGGATATGGAAGAACAACTGGATATGCTGCTTACAGGAGACAGGTAAGAGAAAGCTTGATGTAGCTATCCCATATCAGACAAAGTAGATCTTAATGAAATATTAAGAGAGATAAAGTGGGATATTTTATAATGACTAAGGGAATGATCCACCAAGATATAGGAATTCTCAATTTGTATGCATTCAATAAGTTTCAAAATATATATAGCAAAAACTTACAGAACTAAATAAATCCCATAATAATTGTTGGAAACTTGAGCATACCATTCAAAATCTGATATTTTTAAAGTAAAGAAAAATAATTTTGTAGTAAGACATCTTAACAAGAAAAACTAAAAATCCAATTTAACTGACTTACATAGAACACTGTATCCCAAAGGAGAATATTTTCAAGGCTACATAAAATGTGACCAAAATTACTACATAGGCTTGATTATAAAGAAAGTCTCAATAAATATCAAAGGATCAAAATCACTCAAAATATGTTCTCTAACTACAGTGGCTATGAGCTAGGCATTAATCTCTATATAGCAAATAAAAATGGTCACGATGATAAAACTTGTTTTTACAACAATTTTTTAAAAAATTAAAAATTTACCTACTCATTGAAAATGAATCAAATATACATTTAAATAATCTGTGATACAAAGAAAAAAATGAGAATTAGAAAACAACTTGAACTGAATGATAATAAACGCATATTGTCAACCAAGTGGCAACTGTCACCTATTATCAGAAGTCCTAAAACTTCTGTTAATTTTATCTTGGTTTCGCAGTCACCAAAGAAAACACAGGGCACACTCAAGCACTGCATGGAACAACGCTTTACTCACAAAGAAACAGAGCAAGATCAGTTTTAGTAGTGGGTGATGGTCCCCCATGGCCAGGAGATTCCTCCCGGCAGCCAATGCAAACAACTGGCATGCACACACCTCTCCTGTGCTACAGCAGAACCACCCCATCCCCTCCCCACGGGGGAATATAGTAGTTTGGTGGGCCATGTGACACACCAAACATGCTTAAGCATGGAAAGGAACAAACACTGAATCTGAAACAGGGAAAAATATTCCACCATAAGTTGATAAGCCCAGCACAGGCTCTAAGGACTCTGTCTCTTGGTAAGGAAGTATTTCAGACCCAAGGCCCATTTTAATGTGGTGAGAGAAGGTGGAAGGGCTGTGTGTTGTGTACATGAGATTGCCTTTCCCAACACATATTAAAACTTCTGAGTACTTACAAGAACATATAATAAAGAATTAGAAATAAAAAATCAGTAATCTAAGTCTCCAGCTAAAGAAGCTGAAAAATAAATAACAGTCAATTAACCCTCCCAAAAAAAGGAACAGAAGGGAAATAACAAAAGGCAAAACTATCGCTAACAGAGAAACACTCAACAGTACAATACTGTTCTTTGAAAAATCAATAAAGTTGATCTTAGCAAAATTTGTCAAGACAGTAAAATGACACAAATTTTTAATACAGAAGTAGACTTTTCTACAGATTCCAGTTATATTATTCAAAACAACTCTTCCAAAAGTTAAAAAAAGAAGAAACACCTTCCAACTTGTACCAAAATCTGTCAAGGATATTACAAGAAAAGAGAATTATACACCAATCTTTTTCATGAACACAATTTAAAAAGTCTTAATATTAGTATGATACAATAATATATAAAAAGGACAATATATCACAACCAAATAGGGTTTATTCCAGAAAGGCAAAGTTTATTTAACATTCAATTTTTTCGAATGAAAGTAATTTACCTCAGATAACAGAAAAATTAAAATTATGTAATCATAAGATGACGAAAAAGCATTTGATATTTTACATTAAGCCATGATGAAAATCATTAACAAGAATAAAAAGAAACTTCCTTAATCCAGTAAAGTAGCCAAAGAAAATCTCAACAAGTAACAAATTATTGAAAATGCTCTCCCTAAGATTTTGGAAAAGACAAAAATGACCAATATCACCTTTCGCCTTCTATTTCAATAGTGTGCCGGAGGTCCTAGCCAGTACCTACCACAAAAAATACTGAAAGATGGCAAGCATGTTAGCTTGCTATCTAACTGCCATTACTGCAGATTATATACAGAAAAAAAGTAAAAAAACAAAACAAAACCAAAACACACAAAAATCATTTGAATAAATGTGTGAAAAATTCAACACACAACTGTATTTCTATAGACCAACAACAAACAAATAACATTTTTTTTACCTTTATAATATTATAAAGACTCAATACCTGGTAATAAATCAAATAAAACAATTTTGAGATATCTACACTGAAAGCTTCAAAAACTTGAGGGAAATTAAAGATCTAAATAAATGGGCCATGGAATGTTTACCAATTTTAAGACTCAATATTGTTAAAGAATGGTCACGATGATATTCATTAGCTCCACAAAATATTAATACAATTTTTTTAGTAAATATTTATTAGATTTTCTCAAATATATTCATTAGCTCCACAAAATATTAATACAATTTTTTTAGTAAATATTTATTAGATTTTTTTAATAGTATAATATTCAATATAGTTGAAAAGTTGAATCCACAAATTATATGGCAATTTAAAAAGCCAAGAATTGTCAAGGCTGGAGACCTTTACCAAGGACTATAGTAACTATATCAGATAGCAAGACCTATAGTAACAGTTGAGAGTAATCAAGACAGTGTGGTACCACAGTGTGGTACCACAGTAATAACAGTTAAAACATACTGATAGAACAGAGCAGAATTCATAAACAGACCCACCTCATCTGATCTATGACAAGAGTGACGATGTAATGGGGACAAAATGGTCTCTCAATAAATGATACTGGAATAACTGATAACAATATAAAAAAAATGAATCATAACCCCCCCTCTACCTCACACCCTACAGAACAATCATTTCCAGATAGTTTACAGTCAAAGTATAAAATATGAAATAATAAATCTTCTAGAAGAAAACACAAAGGAACATCTTTATAACCTTGGCAAAGGAAAAAAATTCTTCTTCAAGACAGAAAACATGTTATCTATCCATAAAGAAAAAAAAAACTGAAGTTAGTCTTAATTAATACTACTTATCAAAAGACACTATCAAGAATGAAAATGCAAGCCACAAAGTAGGAAAAATATTTGTAACACGTTTCTAAAAGATAACTCATCTAGAATTTACCAAAAAAACTACAAATCATTAAGAAAAAATTATATATCCAATAGAAAAATTTAGCAAAAGACTCAAAGTCTTTTTCTACCTCAGAGTAGAAGGCATCCAAATAACTAACACACACAGAAAAAAAGATGCAGAATTATCAGGAGAATGCAAATCAAACCTAGAATAGCATACCCCAATACACATCAGAACGAGAAGAATGAAGACAGATCATACCAATTATTGGTAAAGATTAGCACAACTCAAACTCTCACATACCACTGTTAGGAATATAAATTGGGACAACCACTTCAGAAAACTGAAAGTATCTAATGAAACTGAAAATAAACACACCAGATGACTCAGAAAGTCTACTTCTAGGTATTTCCTTAACATAAATGAATATTCATGTTCATGAAAAGATAAACACAAGTATGTTTATAGCAGCATAATTTATGATAACCAAAAAAATAAAAACAACCCAAGTATTCATCAATAGTAGGAGACAAACTGAGGTATATTTTAAAAACAGAATACTTGTTGGCCACGAAAAAGAACTACAACTACAGACACATGAATACATTTCTCAAAACTTGAGCATACGACAAGCCAAATTTTTTTTTTTAAATGCATATTCCATAAGATGCCATTAAAAATTAAAAAGAAGCAAAACTAATTATGATATAAAAAAATCAGGACAGGAGGAGCAACCCTTGGCTGGGGAAAGGGAGGAATAATAACCGCAAGGGAACACAAGAGGATTCTGGGGAGCTGGCAATAACTGACTTTCTGATGTGAATACTTGTTAAATGAGTATAGTCACTTTGTAGGAAAACTCATCAGGGTGTACACTTATTATTCATGTGCTTTTCAC
This sequence comes from Tarsius wallacei, assembly GCA_963574415.1. NCBI lineage: Eukaryota > Metazoa > Chordata > Mammalia > Primates > Tarsiidae > Tarsius > Tarsius wallacei. The sequence goes on from CAUYQG010191794.1 coordinate 19,503, forward strand.
CACATGTCACACGGCAACAAACTTACCTATTAACTCAAGTGTTAATATAAAATTCCTATCACAAGAATGTACTCCTACTTAAATATTTTCATCACTTTTCATTCACAATAAACTTACAGAAAATTTCCCAAAGTTACAAGGTTTTCAAAGTAACGAAAAAAATACAGAACTACTTTGGAACTGTAGCTTTAATTTGTATCTTAATATTTAAGGTATTAAATATTATAATTAAATATAGATAATAAAATAGAATTTCTTACATGTATTTTCAACAGCGACAATATCACTGCCAAACAGGCAAAACTTCAATCAATATTGAGGAGCAAAAAAATCTTAGATATTTCACTAGTTTGTGGCTCTCTGAAGTTCAACCCTACTGACAAAATCCTATTTGCCAGTATTTAATTTTTTCTGTTCAACAGAAATTAATGTTAATTTTAATAAACGTAATTTAAATATTCTCCTTACAGATTAATTATTAAAAGGGGTTGAATAAGTGGCCTAGAATGTAGAAGATATTCAATAAATGTCTGCTTATGTACAAACTGTTTGTAATGTACCTTGGAAATTATCAATTTGTTAGGATGAGGAAGCCATGTCTAGATAAGTTCCCATTTTATCCAGTCACACAGTAGCAGAATAGGTTAAAAACCTGAAGTCATTACTTTTAATCTGTTTCTGGGATATCAAGACCATCTTCAAGTTTGTGAGTTGCTAGCATTATCTTAGACTCATAATAATATGGCTAAGATACTACCTGGGGAGAAGAATAAAGAAGGGGCAGAGGATGATAAATCCCTGAAGCCTTGAGTAGGTTGCCAAACCATCAATACTGCCAACTGTTAACAAGTGAATGAAACCTAGAAATGATAGATTCAGCCCCAGAAGAGTTTGGCCACTGTATCCATGGTAAAGTGCAAAATAATGAGAAAAGTAGCTAAATCCAAAATTCCCTGGCTCTTGTTAGTCATATTATCCAGAACAGAAAGGAAAAGACAGTACTAGGGTGGATCCTGACCCGGACTCCAGATTCCAGCTAGTCCAATCCAATCTCAGGCTGCTAACCTCAAAAAACATCATAAAAGAGAGAAATCATGTTGGAACAGCACACAGTCCCAGTTCACCAAGATTCAAGTGGAAATCTGGAAACTTCTGAAACCAGTATATTACGTAAAGAAGCTGTCTCGTTTGATGGATCACTATAATATGATCCATAATTTTAATTAATTTAATTTAAATAGTCTCCTTACAGATTAATTATTAAAAAGGTTGAATAAGTGGCCTAGAACGTAGAAGATATTCAATAAATGTCTGCTTGTGTACAAACTGCAAGCATAATGGAATGTTTTAGGGATTGATATTTTGTGGATCAAAAGGTTTCCTGAGAACCTTTAGTAAGATGGCTGGTAAGTAAGAACAGTTCAGTTAGAAGTAGTCTCTGAGGTTGGAAGATCATGGCATGTTTGAGTTAATGCAGGTGGAAATGAATAAAAGTTGCTAGAGTTTGTTTATCCTGAGAAAGGGAATTTTTCTGTCTCTCCTTTGCATGTCCTCCAGATGAATCAGCTGATTACAATACTACACTGGCTTCAAAATGACTAGAATATTCAATCACATAATATGACCTTCACACAGGTCATGGTGAACACTGTAATAAAAGGAACACACCTCTGCTAGGTGCTACTCCAAAGGTGTTTTGTAGATATAGTTAACATCTACATTAGGCTGACTTTAAGTAAAGGAGATTATTTTCCATAATGTGAGTAGGCCTCATCCAATCTGCTGAAGGACCATAAAAGTAAAGCAGGTTTTCCTGATGAAGAAATTCTGGACTACAATACCAACTCCTGTCTGACAGTTTCCACCTTACCGGTGTGCCAAATTTCCGACTTGTCAGTCACCACAATCATATGAGCTAATTTCATATGTATGTGTGTGTGTGTGTGTGTGTGTAAGAGAGAGAGAGAGAGAGAGAGAGAGAGAGAGAGAGAGAGAGAGAGGGAGGGAGGGAGGGAGGGAGGGAGGGAGAGAGAGAACATGTATATCTCATATGTGATTTTGTTGCTCTGGAGAATCCAGATACACAGTTATTTGTAGCCTTAAAATTCCGCTAAAAATTTTCCCTATGAATATACTTAGAAATTTACTGAAAATATATGTATCAAAGTGGTTCACAGTAATGTTCTAATAGTCAAAAAGTAGAAACAACTTCAATAATGCTTAAAAAAATGATGGAACAAGCCGGGCTTGGTGGCTCAGCCTGTAATCCCGCGCCTTTGGGAGGCTGAGGTGAGTGGATTGCCTGAGCCCGCGGGTTCGAGACCCGCCTGGGCAAGCAAGACCTCATCTCTACAATAAATCAAAAAATTAGCCGGGCGT
>CAUYQG010191797.1:0-20142 GCA_963574415.1 Tarsius wallacei
GGCTAATTTTTTTGATTTATTGTAGAGATGAGGTCTTGCTTGCCCAGGTGGGTCTCGAACCCGCGGGCTCAGGCAATCCACTCACCTCAGCCTCCCAAAGGTGCGGGATTACAGGCTGAGCCACAGAGCCCGGCTTACCAGTTTTATTTTTAACAAAGTTAAAAAGAGATATTAGTAATCACACACACACACACACACACACACACACACACACACACACACACACACACCATCCTTTTGGCTAAAGTTTCAAAGTACTTCATAAAGCTGCATTATCTTCTTATCTTTTACATGGAAGATTTGGGGCATGGGCACTTACAAGAGCAGAATAGATTTTAGCAGCTCTGTCTAATTAAATCCCATCATGAGAAAGAAGAGGTCTGTAGAGTATCTGCACCATTCCATACTTTTTTGTTTTACCCAGAATCAAACTATCTCCAGTTAGCAATATGGACAATTCAGCAACATGTGGTCATGTGCCTAGGAGTGTTGTCATCATATTTACAGGATTTAAGGACAGCCCTAAATCCTGGATACTCCTGGATACACTGCTTTATATATATATATATATATATACAAAATGTAAAAGCTGGAGTAAATGTGCAGGGAATTAGGACTTCTTTAAGCACTGATCTGCAACAGATATGCACCCCACACCCTCTGCCAGCGACTCACACCTATGTACCTGTGCTGTGTCTTCTCTCAAGACACAAGAGCTTGACTTGGAGGGGCCTCTCTAACACAAAGCACCCTGAATACCTAACACATGCAAACAAAGACTGGCAGAGTACACTCTGTTTCTCCAGATCTCTCGTCCTAATTAGGCAAGTTACAAATTTCTTGTATGAATTTAATCACACCATAACTGTCATAATATGTTTATCTTTGCACATTTTTGTTTTCAAATGAACAGGTATTTAAAAGAAAAGTCCTAAGGTGATTAAAGACCATTATGGCTTCACCAGTCTTTCCTCAGGTCTTATCAATAAATCATTTGTAGCAAAACGGAAAGGATAACAAGTCTGAGAAGAGATGGTATTCAATTTCTAAGAACACTTCTACAGCACAATTTTAATAGTAACAAGTAGGACATGTTCCTATTCACCCTCCCTTCAAATATATTGTACTAAATCCAATAGCTAATAAGACTTCATTACAAGGATGGAGATATTTGCACTTATTTGCAGAGGTCTTATTTGTGAAGTTTCATTAATTGTCAAAGAAATACACCCCATTCTTGGAAGCACGCACTCATGTACCGGGAGTCAATGCTGACTTAATTTAGGCTTCCAGATTAGATAGAGAAAACAAAACTCCACAAAGATAAAAGATTAACACATACTGGTTTTCTTGACTTGCAATCATATTTAAAATCACCACCCTTCTCATTCTGTAATTTCCAATTTTGCAAATTTGATCATAAATTGAGGCCAGCTCTTGACTTTTCTCATAGGATAAAATGTTACAGTGATACAGTCCTAGCTTCAAAGTACATTTTGGGATAAAAGGACATCAGATTTGCAGCTACTCTTAAATTATTAAGAAAAATGCATATATGCACACACAATGGTGCACACACAAATATTGGGGAGGGGAGAGAAGGGGGCAGAGAGAGAGAGAGAGAGAATGCTAGAGCTAATTTAGTAAAATGTTAACTTCTGAGGAATCTGGTTTATAACTTTTTCTAACATTATTTCATAATAAAAAGCTCTAAAACTCTAAGTACTGAGGTTAAAAAGACATGAATGAGAAACTAGATCAAAGGATTTACATATATGGTATATAAGCAAACTCTCAGATGCTATTACTATTGGCTTCAATCTCATAAATCAGCAATCAATACACAAACACTTCTGTTGTTTAAAGTTGCTGGTCTATTGGCAACATACATCACAAAACCCATCATCCTAAACCATATTAATGTTTCAGCTACAGTTGTCATCAATTATTTAACACCTATTTACTAAGCAGGTTGTAGGCTAGAAGGAGAGGTTTTCAGAGACAGTGGGAAGAACTTCTGGAAGAAACCAGAAGATCATTTGATCCTAGTAAGAGAATGCTTCTTGAGTGGTCTAACCCCCCTACATGTATATGGAAGGGACTTTTTTTGTCTTTAGGGCCTCTCCACCCAAAAACAGTAAAATGGTATGGCTGTCCAAAAGAGGCAACTCTTTCCCAGTGTGTCTGTACCAGTAGAATAAGGAACAACTTATTGAAATATTGGCCCAGCTAGACTTTCTTCCATTAACAGTCAGTTGAGATACATTTTTAAAGCAACAGCTTAAATGAATGGCTGTGTGTCTGTAATAATTTTGACTTAAAATGTCAACTGTATTTGAGATGCCATGTGCATTTAATCAATGTCTCTATATTGTAAAATAAATATACTTCAGCGTGACTGCTGTGCCAACCATAAATCATAATTCACAGAGACAAGAACATCTTACCCTCTCTATTGATAGTTGTTAATGACAATACTGATTAAAACGGTATCTGCCTGCCATATTATTGTTAAACAGTCTATTAGAATTTCTATTACAGCCTATAACCCACCACTATTTCTCTGTATGCTGATGTATCTCTTATGGAATAAAACATGATAGACAGTTCGATTTAAAGTTTAACACTTGAAATGCAGAACTAAAGAGCAGAGCTTATCAGTACATTCTAATACACATATTTTCAAGGGACATCACACAAAATTAAGAGAGTTCCTTCTAGCAGAGATTCTAGCGTTCAGAGGATTTGTTTATCTTTTTTAGAATTAATCTTTGAGTTTTTAAAAATAAATATTTGGGGTAGAATAACAACTACCAGAGAAAAAACATTAATTGTCTTTGAATGTCACGTCAGTTCATGAAAACATCTGTGAGTAGAAACTGATTGTTAGTTACTATTTCTAGAATGGATTTCTCAGAATCAAGAATTAGCTCAGCAATCCATTGTTAAGTGTACACACTGCAGGATCACTGTGGAAGGGAACTAGATAAAATCTCACTAACCAGGATGAAAAATGGCCAGGGACATCACACAAAAGCACAGAGACTAACTTAGAGAGGTCAGTCAGGAAGTCTAGAAGTGGACCATCTAGGCATGTCCCATCAACCTCACAGATCATGGCAGTAAGACAAAGACAGGTAAATACTTGAAAGTCAGATAAGATACATGAAGTTCAAGGAAAAAGGCCCTGTAACTGGATATAAAGGCCAGGTGACAGATCCAGAATCCAGTGGTCTGTCCAAAATAAGCAAGTTCTACTATACCAGGGCTCTAGCCTAAGAAATGGGTTCAAAGTGGGGCTTCCACAGGGCCGAGGATACTCGGAAATGCCCTTGGGCAGACCCAGAGTAGAAGGCAACATGGCAGAGAAGTGACACTTGTTTACGAGGCATGGGTGCTCAGAGCTCTGTAGGTTCACTGAATTCTGTAGTTGGGCCACCAGATGTCAAAAGTGGAAAGTGTTTATGTACACTTACCAGGGTTGGGGGGGAGCTGCTTTTTCAGTCATCTCAACCTATCTCTGTGTTTAGTTCAGGAGACTAGCACCAGGAGGAATCTTAAATTGGATTACATTCATGAGAAGATATGAGAGGTACTGGAGAGGAGAAAAAGATGCCTGAGACATGGTGACATGATCCCTCCCGGTGATTACAAAAATAGCAGGAAATACTGGAAGAATCCAGACCAGGTCCAATGCCAGTTTATACTCATCAGGCCTCACCAGGGATTTCTCCATGAATGTGGCCCAAATGTCTGTGAGAAGACACCCGGGGAGTGAGAATGACCCACCATGTCTCTATGTCTGTATCTGTTGGAACAATTCTTTGGCACCTTTGCTTATTTTTAACAAGAACTATCATCTGTACAAATGTTAAGTGCCTAAGTTTTGGGGTTATTCTTTAGTATTTTTTGTGAGTTTCTCCCGCCAGTTCCATCTCCCTAAGTTATAATCTAGGGGAAAAAGTTGTAATTGAAAAGTAGCAAAACAAAATTAAGAGAGAAGATAGAATAAATAGAAAAAATATTAAGATAGCAAGTTCTAATTAGTTTGCCAGGGATTCTATTCAATAGTGAGGTAGTAATCACATCACTCTAGACATTTAACACCCCAGCAGAGTGGGAATAATGAAGGTATGATAGAGACAGGGAGTGGAAGATGACATCGCAGTCTGGTATAAAGTGTCTGGGTCAAAGTTCTAGGCAATTGGTCAAAGTCCCTCCTTTCATCTTGCAGTCCATCTTCATCATAAAAGCTGTTCCTTCCCATACTTTGAAAATTCCGGGAGGAACAGGGAAAGCAGAACAAATCTATGATATTGATTTTCTACTATACATTGACTTGAGTTCAAATTTAAAGTGGAAAATTATAGTCCCTGGGGGAGAAGAAACCTATCAATGGGAGGAACTAATACCAAAAGCCCTGGAATTAGGGTTTTTACTGTTCACTGGTGAGTTCATCTGCAATCAAAGTTGCAACTGTTATTTCTGGTCGATATTCTCTCCAGCACTTTCTTTGAATTATATGATATTTTTAAGGAGTCTTCTGCTGGCAGGTGGGGTGCTGCCTTAGTTATTCTCTGTTGAGGCATTTCTATTTTGATCCCCAGAGCTGTGCAGCTTTTTCTAAAACCAAGAAATCCTTAAGAGAATAGATAGCTGCTCAGGATAAAACAAGTACAAAAACTAAGAGAACAGAAGACTTCACTCAAGTTTTCTTTGATGCTTTCCATATATATATATATATATATATTACATGTATAGTATAGATTTTACAATTTGTGGCATGAAAATATTGACTTTTATTTTTATTTTATTTTTCAAAGAAGTTTTATGACTATATAATATCATCATTTATGACTATATAATATCATCTAAGCAGGGTGGAGAGGGGAGGAGGAAAAGAGAGGATCAGATAAAATTGTGAATGCAACTTAACTGTCTTGGTTTGCTTAAAACTGAGGAGTTTAGACCAGGTGTGGTGGCTCACATCTATAATCCCAGCACTTTGGAAGGCAGAGACAAGAGGATTGTCTGAGCTCAGAGGTTCGAGACCAGCCTGAGCAACATGGGGACCCCTCATCGCTACAATTAAAAAAAAAATTTAGCCAGGCGTGGTGGCACATGCCTGTGGTTCCAACTACTCGGAAGGCTGAAGCAGAAGGACCACCTGAGCCCAGCAGGTCGAGGCTACAGTGGCCATGAGTGTGTCACTGTACTCCAGCCTGGATGACAGAGTAAGACTCTGACTCAAACAAACAAACAAACAAACAAAAAACTGAGGAGTTTCCCAGGGTAAGAGATTTTCAGTGCTCAAACTGGGATGAGTTGGTCACCCTAATTCAGACTAAAACACACCGAGTGTGAACATGTTTAAAGGCCAAATCTTCTTTCATCACAAGTTAAATGTTAATAGTCTTGGGCTATTTCCCCAAATTCAGTATCATTTCACCTGTGGAACTGACTTTTCAGCTAGCCAACACTTTCTATTTTAGCCTGTACACATATCTACCCTATAATGAGTTTCAGCCCAATGACCAAGTAGTTGACTACATTGACAACTTGTCCACGTGTTGCAAGTGGGTGAAAAGTATGCATCTCTCAGGCAAAGAAAAACTTTCATTTGAGAAGGCAGTTCAGAACTAAGGTTAGATATCAAGACATCCCACTATTCAGTATATTTACCAAGTACACTGAAGTGTTTGTGTCATTCAGGAATGTTCTGGTTATCTAAAAAGGTTTAGAGAATTTTGTGTCATCTTACCATTAGAACCTTTAGGACTCCCACAGTTTGAGGAAAGGTTGCAGGCACGAGGTTTTGAGTATAATAAAAACATATCTGACTCGATCACTGTGGTATCTCCCAAGCAAGCACTGGTATTGGCACCTATCAGGCAATTAATATTTGTTGAATGGATGAAAGACAATGTCAGTAAAAATAAAAAAGATTAGTTTCATACTTATCACAACATGCTTGTTGGGTGCTTAGCAGCTGTTTGCTCAACAGCATTAAATAAATTATTTCAGGAAAGACTAGAGATTGCTTCATTCTACCTAGAAATGAAGTGTGAAAAGGGACACTGAAAATCCACTTATTAAAAAAATCGTGGAGGAGGTTTTTGAGGGGTCAAGAGGCAGAGAAGGATGGGGGCATACATCTGAGTTTGAACTATAATTATGGTCCTAGTCTTACAATTTAGCTCTTCATCTTAAGACCTATTTTCATTGCTATTAATTTCATATTTATGGGTCATCTTAATTAGATAGTGATTTTAGTAAAGAGATCATGTTGTATATTTTTCCAGCCTTCCCTAGAGTAGCATTTAATAGATGTTCAAATAATGAACTGATTGGCAAAATTTTTTCAGACCATTTTAGATGGATACTTATCCTTCCTACTTTTAAAGTACTTTGTGGAGGTCAATTCTACAACCTGTTCAGAAACCTCATTCCAGTGCTTAACAACGAGCTTCTTTTTTATACCTAACCTCATTTTTTTCTGGCAGTGATCTTGGCCCATTTTCTCCAGCACTGTCCTCAGTGGAAATGGAGAACAGCTGATTACTATCACCAGTTAACCCATCCTTCAACCTTTCCTTCAAGCAGAAATTAAAAGAAATTATTAACCCCCAATGCAGTTCACTCCCTTTCTTATTTCTGAACCACTTCCACTGTTTTTTATTTTCAATGGTATTATCAAGAATGACTAAAAGGGACACATTAATACTCCCATAGGTCTCCTTCAATGGACACACCCTATAAACCAGTCAGTCACTCTACCAAAGCTTAGTGAGGGCCAACACCCTGAAAAGCATTGTGGACAAGGTTTCTTTGCTTAAAAAATTTTACAATTCTGTGGAGGACATGAGACAGGCATTAAACTAAAAACCAAGTTGGCCTATGAGAAGTACTCAGTGGGAAAACTCAAAATATAAGAAAGAATGTCAATGAGAAAGAGAGAAATGCAGATCAAAGAAGAATCCATGGAGGAGACAGGGTCCACAGTGCCTTCAGAAGCCTGGCAGAATTAAGGAGAGACCGAAGAGGAGGAAGGTCATTCTAAGAGAGGACATTATCTTAGGGCTCCGCAAAGCTTGTTTTGGGTAATAGTGAATAGACTAATGTGGTTAGAGTAGAGAGTCTGTAGAGAGGAATGGTAAAAAATAATAAGGTCAGGTATGGTGGCTCACATCTGTAATCCCAGCACCCTGGGAGGCTGAGGCAGGAGGATCACTTGAGCCTAGGAGTTTGAGACCAGCGTGGGCAACATAGTGAGATCTGTCTCCCCACCCTCCCCACCCCCAAAAATTAGTCAGGTGTGGTGGCACCTGCCTGTAGTCTTAATTCTCAGGAGGCTGAGGCAGAAGAATTGCCTGAGCCCAGAAGGTCAAGGCTGCAGTGAGCCATGATTGTGTCAATGCACTCCAGCCTGGGTGATAGAGCAAGACCCTGACTCTAATAATAATGATAATAATAATAATGGAAAATAAATTGGAACAAGAATATAGAGGGTCCTGAATGCCAAACTAAATAGTTTGAATTTTTACGGAGGTCCCTGGGTCTGGTTGCACTGGAAGCGTTAAGGACTTCCAGACCCCAGACCAAACCTTATGAGTTAGAATCTCTGATGAAGAGGCCCAGGAATCTGCCATTTTAACAAACTCTGCAGATGATTCTCAGGTACAGTCAGACTTCGAGAACCACCAGGTAACTGGGGAACATCTCAGCTGCTAGAACAGAACACTACATAGGATTCTATGCGAGATGTTGGGCATTTTCAGATATCTCACTTAGTTTCACAGCAACTCTATTAGGTAGATGCCATTATTATACCAATTTCACAGGAAAGGAAACCGAGGCACCGAGTGGTTAAGGAGCAGCTGAAGGACTAACAGCTAGAACAAAGAGCTGGAATTTGCACCTAAGAAGAGTCTTTCAGCAGCTCTGCTCTCTGCTACTAGGTCAAATTGCATTTTAGTATAGACAGTGTTCATTAAACATCTGATAATGGAATGAATGAATGAATGACTGGTAGCTATGCCTGTAATGAACTGGAATGAAGGAATGAACTAGAATGAAGAAATGAAAAAAGTAGGCAAATCGGTTAGGAGGCTATTGAGACAATCTATCTCATTATCAATAACAAACTGAATTAGAACAGGGCTCATGGAGGTGGGATGGGAGGTCCAGATGTGAGAGGCAGTGTTTTGCAAATACTGACAGGATTGTTGGCTGATGGAGGGTGGAGATAGGAAACAGGGCAGCCTGGATGTCACAGGATTCCTGGCAGTGCCTCAGACAGAACCAGGAGAGGAAGCGTGAACAGGTGCCTTCGATGGCTGGGTTCTGAATTAGATTCTGTGCACAAAGGAGCTGAGGCTGAGGTAGGCCATGGTACGGAAACTATCAGCAGATAGCTGGAGAAGTCAACTGAACTGTCCCCAAAATCCTGGTGGGTATTATGTAGCATGGTTGAGACAACAGTCCTAGATGTGCAATCCAATAACATTTGTGCATCTCCTATCTGTTTTCCACGTGTGCATCTTTTGTTTTTAATTGTTCTGGGAAGCCTCTTGTTTATTCTATGAGGAAAACAGTTGCAATTACTATGCCAAGGACTCAAGTCTCCTTGCTGCATTAGGAACCTTCTCATGTTATTAACTTGCTGTTCTGACGTGTCTGAAGACAGGAGAATCCAATGGATGGCAAAAATAAGTCGGGTTCTCAGAGTGTGACTGAGGTCCACGTATTTTCAGGCACTGACATGAGAGCAGCAATAACCAGGAGGGGTCTTGGTGCCACCGTCAGTTCGAAGTCTGGCCCTTGCAGGACATTTCCCGTCTCAATGTCGTGCTCTTGATTATCAGCAAAGCGAAGCTCCTCCTCGACACACGTAACTCCCTCACAGCTTAAAGGCGGATGCTCAGAAATCTCATTGAGGTTCTCAGATGAAAGGTGCTCAACAACGAGCTGACTCCACCTCCCTCGAGAAAAGTATTAAATCTAGACATGTCATTACCTAACAGTGTTAAGTAAATATCTACAAGGACGTGGCATTGTGCTGGACATGCAACAAAGCAAATTAGGCAAACACAGCCTGCGAGGAGCTTACGGGTACTTACATGTGTACGACTACTACTGCTGTTAACGTAGTTTATTAGTTACTTCATATGAGTATGCAAATAGGTCCATTAGGAAGCCTTTTGAATTTTATTAATCCAGCATCTTAAATAATTATATTTCACCTGAAATGCTAATGAAGTTTATTTATTAATGTGTGTCTTCTACTTTAGTGTCTTGGAAAGTTCTTTGTAGCATATCCATTTCTTTAAAAGTTAAGTCAATGTTTTTTCCACTGGACTTTTGTTTTATCTGTTAACATCTAAACCTCATTATCCAAAAGAAGTAATGAGATAAAGGGGTCTATTCTTCTTTAGGGCTCTTTGTAATTCACATGAACGTTAATGGGAGTTGTGCGTGCATATTAAAAGGAGAAGAGAGCCCTAATCAAACAAATAAGCCTGCTGGCTGACACTCTCCGCGATCATTTCTTATTGTGATAAGTATGACAATATCATCTTACTGTTCTGGACAGCCATAAACAGAACTACAGAGTAATCGAGGTTACACGGGGTGGGGGAGGCACAAACAGCAATCAGATTCTGAAATGATGTTGAAAACCAGATATCCATACATTTCATACTAATTAACTCCATCCATGCCCTTCGCCCTTCCATGCACACATACAAAACAGAATGATAAACAAACAGCTGCAGACAAGCTTGACAGCTGAAAACAAATTATTAAAGTGAGACACCAGGCAAACTTGTACACCGGGCATCACGGTCGCTCATCTGTCCCTGTACTCCATCCATTGGATGAGTAGCCTGTCTGTCTCGGGGTCCTCTTTTAGTTGAGAAATAAATGTCTACCACACAATCATAAATGCACCTGACCCACATTTAATCTGTCCTTAACTCTGTAGTTATCATCCTCCACCATTTCCATCCCTTGCCCTATTCACGTAGTGCTTTCTCACCCCCCTACATTCTCATGCTCACAATCTATCCATATTATAGTTCTAATTTTCCTCTATGGTACTTAGTTGTAAACCAACAAAAGCAAGGATGCAAAATACATAAATATATAAATATTATCAGCGATCACACCACTGGGTTTAGTGCAAGTCAATATCGGTATATTACACTCTCTACTTTGCAATTCCATTATAGGCTCAACACCACTGGCCATAAAACGTAGTATTCTGAGCCCAGGCCTGTGATAGCAATAATGAAAAACAGGGTCATTGCTCTTTCCAACCCGAATGAAAAATTAAAATTGCTAGGGCACTTAGCTCAAAGGAAAATTGGCAAATTAACAAAATGGAGAAACAAAATATTCATGGCTCGTTTTGTGAAAGAGAAAGTAAATAATTTAAGACGGGCTAAGGAGAGAAAATTCCGAGTTCCTAGAGACAAAAATGGAGCCTAACTCAATTCCACCATGTTCTTAGTGTCTATTTCTTTTCCTCTGAAATCACAGGCAGCCGTAGAGAGCAGTGGAGGGCTGCGCCTGTGGCGGCCTTTGACTTGCAAATTTATTTTCCTTCCACAGTCATATATTTCTCTCAGGCTCAATATGTGCAGCCATTTTACCTGATCTAGAAGGCTCTCTGTTGTCAATGCATTTCTATCTCTGGCTTGAAGCTGCATTAAGAACTTTGACCTACTTTGGCTTTCATTTTTCATCTGAAATTTCATGTCTTTCATGTCTCCAAGTGGCCTCTGCTTCATGAAGCAAAATGCCTTAACTTTAGCCTGTTGTTGGCCTTTTGCCTTTGGGGAAATGACTGTTAAAATTTCATTGGCCTGGCTACATTAACTCAGTTACCCTTCCTACCCATAAAGTTGAAGGGATACCCAGGCATTCTACAATTGCTGTCTGGAAAGAGGTAATGACAGGCTACGGCCACATTACATTTATTGAACACGAGACCTGGAACAGCTGTCATGGGATCGAGGTAAATAGGAGAAATGTGTGACAGATGTCGTGTTCCCTGGTGGCTTAAGTACTCGGTCTCTATCTAACCTAATTTAAAAATCAAGTCAAAATGTGTCTATAGGGGTAATGCATTATGGGACAACTTTAGCCCAGCCTGATGAAACAACTGTGAGTCATACATTCAGAACATCAAGTCTGAAATCCACATATACATTTCAACATATGAAGAACAAAAATAACAACAACAACAACAACAACAACAACAAAACTGTGTTCTCCATTTGAGTCCATGTTCTGTTTGCATTCTAAAATAGAAAGTTTTGCCTTTCACTAAGCGATTAAATCGCCTTTGAAAGTAGCTTATGGCTACATTTAGAAAGGGATGACCCAATGCTTATAAAATATGAGTGACTGAATGATTTTAGCTATGTCATTTCTTCTTGCAGTTTATTGTGCAATATGTCCAGGCTAATGAATAAGCAGTGTGCTCACCTGAGTTACAAAACAGCAATTAGAGGAAACATAAAAAACTGAAAGAAAGAGTTAGTGGGTTCTGAATATATTTTACTTGAGGCAAAGGTAATATTTGATGGTCTTGGCTGTCTGGAGTGGTGCCATAGGGTAGGGGAAGACAAGAAGCAATGTCTATCATATCTTAAAAGAAGACACGCAAATGGCCAGCAGGCATATGAAACAATGCTCAGCATCATGAATCATCAGGAAAATACAAATTAAAACCATAATGTGAGAGCATCTTACACTAGTCAGAATGACCATTATTAAAAAATTTTTTAAAATTGTTTAAAAAAGATGTTGACATGGAAGCAGTAAAAAAGGAATGCTTATTCACAGTAGGTAGGACTGTAAATTAGCACAACCTCTATGGAACTCAGTATGTAGATTTCTCAAGGATCTAAAAGTAGATGTACCATTTGACCCAGCAATCTCACTACTTGGTATCTACCCAAAGGAAGAGAGATTATTATACAAAAAAGACACCAACACCCGAATATTTATAGTAGCAGAATTCAGAATTACAGAGGTGTAATCACAGTAGATAATGAAAATGTGTGTGTGCATGTGTGTGTGTGTGTGTGTGTACATACGCACACACACACCATGGAATACTATTCAGACATAAGAAAGAATGAAAATTATATTTTTGCAGCAACTTGGATGGAATTGGGGACCATTATCCTGAGTGAAGTAACACAGAAATGGAAAATAAAATACTGCATGCTCTCACTTATAAGTGGGAGCTAAGATAAAGGTCTGCAAAGGCATAAAGAATGGCACAAAAGACATTGGAGATTCAGAAGGGAAGAGATGAAATGGAAGAAAAGAGTGAAAAATCACCTATTGGGCACAATGTGCACTAATGGAATGATGGGTACACTTTTAAAGCCCAGACTCTTACACCACTACACATAGCAGCCATGTAACTAAAAAACTAATTGTACCCCTTTGGCTATTAAATACTTTTTTAAAAGCTGAGGAAAGATGTAAATATCATGGTATAGGAAGTTGAAAGGTTTTCAACAAAACTCAGTCCAAACAAGGCTGTCAAAAATATATAATCAAACTGTCAAAAATCAAAGATAAAGAGAAGATCCTGAAACTTGAAAGAGAAAAAGAATCATATCACACATAAGCAAGTTCCAGTAAGGCTAGCAGCAGACTTTTCAGTAGAAACCTTACAGGCCAAGAGGGAGTGGAATATATTCAAAGTGCTGAAAGAAAAAGCTGTCAAACAAGAATACTTTCCCCGGCAAAACTGTCCTTCAGAAGTGAAGGAGAAATAAAGACTATCCCAGACAAACAAAAGCTGAGGGAGTTCATCACCAGCAGACAGACCCATCTTACAAGATATGCTAAAGGGAGTTCTTCAAGCTGAAATAAAAGGACACTAATTAGTAATATCAAAGCATATAAAAAATATAAAACTCACTGGTAAAAGTAAGTACATAGTCTAATTCAGAATATTCTAATGCTGTAATGGTGGTGTATAAATAACTTGTATCTTTAATATAAAGGTTAAAAGACAAACTGATTAAAAATAATAGCTACAATTATTTATTAAGGAATATACAATATAAAAAGATATAAATTATAACCTCAAAAACACAAAATGTTTAAGGGTTAGAGTAAAAATGTACAGATTTCTTTATACAACCAAAGTTAATACTTTGGAAAACATAAAACAAAAACCAATAGTAGATACATAATAGAAGAAAATTAATGAATCAAAGCATACCACTAGAAAAAAATCTGTTAATCAAAAAGGAAGACACCAAGAGAAGAAAACACCAAATGATATGTAAAACAACCAAAACACAATGAAGAAAATAGCAGTAGTAAGTCCTTACCAGTCAACTATTACCTTGAATATAAATGGGTTAAATTCTTCAATCAAAAGACACAGACTGGTCGAATAGGTTTTTTTTACCAAAAAGATCCAATTATATACCACCTACAAGAAAATAACTTCACTTTTAAGGACATACACAGAGTGAATATGAAGGGATGAAAAAAGATATTCCATGAGAAATGAAACAAAAAGAGAGCAGGGCAGCTGTACTTAAATCAGATAAATTGAAATTTGAGTTAAAAAACATATAAAAAGACAAGAAAGATCATTATATAATGATAAATGGATTAATTCATCAAGAAGATGTAACAATTATATATGCACTCCATATCACAGTACATATATGTGTATGAAGCAAATACTAACAGATTAAAAAGGACATACAGACCATAATACAATAATAGTAGGGTCCTCATGTTCCACTTTCAGCAAATCAATGGCCTGGGCAATGATTTTTTGGTTAAAAGGAACTCAACTCAACAGCAAGAAAACAACCCAATTAAAAATGTCCAAAGGACTAGAAGTAGAAATTTCTCAAAAGAAGACATACATATGGACAGCAGACATATAAAAAATGCTCAACTTCACTAATCATCAGAAACATGCACATTAGAACCACAATGAGAGAGTACTTCACACTTGTTAGAATAGCTATTATGAAAAAGACAAAAGACAGTAAGTATTAGGATATGAAGAAAAGGGAACATAGCTCACTGTTGTGAGAATTTAAATTAGGATAGACATTATGGAAATTAGTATGGAGATTCCCACAAAATTAAAAACTAGAACTACCATATGATCCATGAATCCCATTTATAAGTATATATCCAAAGGAAATGAAATATGTATGTTGAAGAGATACCTTCACTCCCATGTTTATTGTAACATTATTCACAATTGTCAAAATACAGAATCAACCTAGGTGTCCATCAACAGATGAATGGGTAAAGAAAATGGTATATACACAATGGAATACATTCAGCCCTTAAAAGAAGACTATTCTGTCATTTGGAGCAACACGGATGAACTTGGAAGGCATTCTGTCAAATGAAATAAGCCAGGTACAGAAAGACAAATAATACCACATGATCTCACCATTTCTCTGTGGAGTGTAAAAAACTTTAAACTCACAGAAGCAGAGGGCTGAAGGTGGAAACTAGGGGTTTGAGGACTGGGCTGGGGGAGATGTTGGTGAAAGGACCTACAATTTCAACTAGGAGAAATAAGTTTAAGAGATCTATCGAACAACATGGAGACTATAGCCAATAACAATGAATTATATTCTTGAAAATTGCTGAGAGTAGATTTTCAAGTATTCTCACCACAAAAATAAGAATGCATATGTTAATTAGCTCCATTTAGTCATTGTACATTCTATATTAATTTTAAAACATCATGTTTTATACAAAAATATCTACAAATTTATTTGTCAACTTAAGTAATTACTTAAAAAAGAAATAAGTACTGGATAACTTTTCATACCTTAGGGCAACTCTCTGTGTAAAATTAATGGCTCCTTTCTGAACTCACCTGTTGGCCTATCTTACTACAAGTTAATGAAACGAAACTTGGTTTACACTCTCCAAATCTGAAGATGAAACTGTAATCTTCTTCTACTTATTTACTGGTATGAAGGTAATAGCAGAATCAGAACAGAAGACCCTTAAATTACAGTTATCCAAAACATGAAAAAGTGTTACTAACTTTTGAGTCAAGGCTAATTGTCTTTCAGTAGAGATAAAATGAATATTTATTATTTTATTAGATTCAATTGCTACAGGCTACAAAGTTCATTACCGAATTTCAACTTCAATTTTTACAGGCTGAGAGACATGCTTTTGAATATATCATTCTTGAATAAAACATTAACGTCCTTAATTCTGTGCTATTGTCCATACTATTCTCTGTATTTTCATCTGTAGGAAAGTAAAATTTCATGTAATAAAATTTATTCTTCTACTTTTTGATTAATATATTCCCCTTCATATAAGGCAGTTTACTTCCTTTTTTTTTCAAGATTCAAGTATGAGTTTGCTATTCATCTGTTTCATGTTTTATTCTGATACATTTTGTTCTCAGCACATATTGACTGTATTTTGAAGGAAAAGGGGCATGATAGAAGCTCTGAGTGCTGAGGAGCAGTTTACTTCTTAAATTCCATAATCGATTGCATATTTCTTTACAGATATTAAATTTCAAGTTAAATTATGTTTTGAAGTATTATACTTCATCAATTTCACTTACTGATGGCAACTTTCAACTTGTGAGTTATAGACATTATTTTTCCATTTTTATTTTAGATTCAGGTGATACATTTAGATTCAGGGGATATGTTTGTTACAAGGGTGGGGGTTGGGTCTTAGATGGACCATTCCTCAGATAGTGAATATTGCATCCAATAGGTAATTTCTGAACCCTAATCCCTCAATCCACCTGCCCCCTTACTAGTGTCCCCAGTCTCTCTTATTTCCATCTTTGTGGCCACTTAGCCTCCATATATAAGTGAGAGTATGCAATGTTTGGTTTTCTGTTTCTAAGTTAGTTCACCTAGGCTGCTGATGTCTGCCTCCATCCATGTTGCTGTAAAGGACATAATTTCATTCTTTTTGATGGCTGCATAGTATTCTGTGATGTATAAATACCACACTTTCTTCAGTCAATTGTTGGTGGACACTTAGGTTGAGTCCATGATTCTGCTATTGTGAATAGGGCTGCAGTGAACACATAAGTACAGGTATCTTTTTTATATATTAATTTACTACCCTTTTGGTAGATCCCTACTACTGGGACTGCTGGGTCAAATAGTAATTCTATTTTGAATTCTTTGAGAAATCTCCAGACTGTTTTCCATAACTGGTTTACAATCCCACCAACAGTGAATGAACATTCCCTTTTCTCTTCAATCATGCCAATATCTGTTGTTCTTTCGTTTTCTAATAACAGCCACGCTGACTGGTGTGAAGTAATATCTCATGTTGTTTTAATTTTTACATCTCTTGGATGATTAGTGATATTGAGCATTTTTTCTTTTTATTTTTTTGGGGGGGCTTCTTGTGTTTCTTTTGAGAAATATCTATTCATGTCTTTTGCCCATTTTCCAGTGTGTGTGTGTGTGTGTGTGTGTTTAAAGTTGACTTGTTTGAGTTCCTTGTGGCTTCTGGATATTAGCCCTTTGTCTGAGGCATAATTTACAAACATTTTCTCCCACTCAGTAGGTTTCTATTCACTCTGTGGATTATTTATTTTGCTGTTCAGAAGCTTGTTAATTTAATTAAGTCTAATCTGTCTATTTTTTGTTTTTGTTCAATTGCTTCTAAGGTTCTCATCCTAAATTATTTGCCTAGGCAAATGTCAAGAAGAGTAGTTCTTAGGCTTTCTTCAATAATTTTTATAGTTTCAGGTCTTATATTTAAGTATTTAATCCATCTTGAGTTCATTTTTGCATATGGTGACAGAGAAGCAAAATCTTCTCCCCTTCATGTTAAAAATGATTTTATTATATTTGAGCTAAACATCAAAGTATGGGTTCCATCCCACTAGTCTCTATGACTCAACATTGAACATTCTCTTTACACTTTTTGGAATTTTATAGCCTTCTCTATCTCAATGTTTATTGTTATTCTCATGGCTGATAGTTGGGAGGGGCAATTTATTTCTTTCATTTGTGTTTCCAATTCTTTTGGTTTATTATGCTACTCCATTGCATTAAACAGAATAAGAAATCTACAGATCTGAAAATATGGATGTCCAGAAATAGCTGGGAAACACAGCCAGTTCATTAGAAACAAGGATACCAGCCTCTATAACAGGCTGTAATCGCTATGAACATCTTCCAACAGTGAATGTGAAATAACTACTCTCCTTTTTATGTCTGTTTTAATTGTCTCAGTCACTGTCTTCATACAATGTGGGCTGTGGGATAAAAATAATGAAGCACACGAAAGACCTACAGCACAAGCTCTCTCCTGTCAATAGATAGATCATCAAGGCTAGATACTTTACTCAGTGTGAAGGCATGGTTACAATGTTGAAACATTATTTCAAACCAAGTTTTTATTAACTATACTACACTAAAATATACTCTTATAGCAATGAAGTGAAGTATCCTCAGTTGACTGAATTTGTATCTTCAATATCATATGATCAACATAGAGCTTTTAGATGGGATGCACTGTCTAAATCTTACACATTTGCTTTTACCATTTACAAGAGCACTCTGGGAGAGCACTAGGATTCACAGCATATCCTCTAGAAAACAACAAGGCATAATCTTAATCATCTGTTTAAAAGCCATGAGAGCTTAATGATTACTGTGCTTCTTAAAATATTTTAAACACCCATTCATATGTCATCTCCAACACTCTCAGACTTGTGCTATTTTATATGAGTGGTAGAAGAAATTACCAAGAAAATCACTGTAGGAATGACTGAATACGTAATAAATGTTCCATTAACTAATTAGGACAAAACAGAGCCAAGTGAGTGGCACATACCAGAAAAGGAAAACTAAACATGCCACAATAATATTTTCTCTGATGATGTCTCAATGTCAATAAAATGTATAGTTTATGTATTATCAAAAAGAAAAGAACTAACTTTCAAAATTTATTTTTATTTCTATTTAATGCTTGTTTTTTTAAAAAGGAAAAATTATAAGGGCAGAAAGAATTTGATTCCTTAGGAGCACACCCCAAAGCAATTTAGAACTGTGTCCCATGCTGTAATCTTTAACCTTTGTGCTTGAATGAACTGTTGACATTTCAGTAACCCAGAAGAAACCCGAAGTAGGCTTCAGTTGACTTCTACCAGTTTGCTGACAGCCAGCATCTTGGAATAGACTCTTTAGCCAACATTGCTGGAGGTTGCTGGAAACATAGGGATTGCCAGACTATACCAGTGAGGCAGCTTCAGGTGATCTCCTCCCAGAACACCACCTTTTTGGCCACTGCTGCCTCCACCATCACAGTTGGGTCAGAGAAGGAAAGACAGGCAACAGTAGCAACCTTACCTAATTTAAAAAAAAAACAGGACAAAAAAAAAGAAAACAGTTTGCCCTTACAGATGAGGAAGAAAGAGGGAAAAAATATTAGCAATCTCCAAAGCCTTAATGAGTCAACTAATGCAAAAGGTCTTCCCATATCCCAATCAATGGAACCCCTGCAGAACACCTGGCCCTGATGACAGGCACAGAAGTCAGATTATGGATTGTAAATGTAGTAAAAAAGATCCACAGGAAGATGGATGCACAGATCATCCAAACAATGGAAGGAGTGCACAAAGTGAAAGCCGAGCTGGCCAATATAAGAAAGGTCCTTCCTGGAAATGAAGAATTATTTCCTGGAGTTTGAAAACACAAAAACAAGCCCGAGCAGGAGAATCGATCAGGTAGAGGAAAGAATCTCAGAGCTTTAAGATCAAACTATTGAATTAACCCAGTATGACAAAAACAAGGAGAAAAGGATTAAGAAGAATGAGCAAAGCCTATAAGAAATTTGGGATTAAGAAGAGACCAAATCTATGGTTGATTGGCATCCATAGAATGAAGGAAGGAAAAACTGAGAACACCCCGAAGCAAGTCATCTAAGAAGTCATCTGGAAAATTTCTCCTATCTCTCCAGAGTGATGGTAATATAGATACAAGAGAGCCAGAGAAGTCCTGTGAGGTACTACATAAGAAGACCACTCCCAAGAAACAATAATCCATCTTTACAGGTGAGCATCCTGAAGAAAAAAATCTTAAAGGCAGCTACATAGAAGGGGCAGAACACACTGAGGAAGAATTGCAGCAGTTTTCTCAGCAGAAACTCTACTAGCCCGAAACTACTGGGGTCCCATCTTCAACATTTTTTTAAAGTTTTCAAAGAAAGTTTATTAGAGAAGGAAAAAAGGAGAGATAGAGAGACATGCCAGAACTGCAAAAGTTCTCTTATTTTTTTCTTTTTGAGTTGGAATCTCATTTTGTCATCCAGGCTAGAATGCAGTGGCATGCATGCTCATGGCCACCCCAGCATTGACCTTCTGGGTTTCAGCGATCCTTCTGCCTCCACCTTCCAAGTAGCCAGAACTACAGACATGTGCTACCACGCCCGGCTAATTTTTTTTTTACTTACGGTAGAGATGAGGTCTCACCAAGGTGCCTGGTCTGGTCTTGAACCCCGGGGCTCAGGCAATCCACTTGCTTTGGCCTCTGAGAGTGCTGGGATTACAGACTGAGCCACCGAGCCTTCCATCTATAACATTTTTAAAGAAAAAAAATTTAAAGCCAAATATTTCCTACTCTGTAAAGGTAAGCTTTATTAAAAAAAGAAGAACTCAAATCCTTCCCAGACATCTAATCCCTAAGAGAGTATGCTGCTTTCAGATCAGTTCTCCAGAAAATGCTAAGAAGGTTCTAAGTAAAAGAACAATTTTACCTGTCACAAAAGCATAGGCACATAGAGAGTTTACAGACCATGCAAATCAACCACAAAACCTAAAAGGTAAGGCAGCCTTTTAATAGCAATATGACAGGAACAAGCCCCCACATATCAATAATTAACATAAACATGGAAGGACTGAAGGTGCCACTCAGAAGGCACAGAGTGGTGAATTAGATCAGGAAGCATGATCCGGTCTTCTGCTGCCTTCAGGAAACCCATCTCACTGCAAATGACACCCACAGGCTCAAGGTAAAGGGATAGAGAAAGATCTTCCAGGCAAATCTAAAACAAAAGCAAGAATAGCTATTCATATATCAGACAAAACAGAGTTTAAACCAACAAAAGCTAAAAAGGACA
>CAUYQG010191799.1:0-16838 GCA_963574415.1 Tarsius wallacei
CCAGCTAATTGGATGGGTGTGGGGGATGTATGGCTGGAGCAAAGCCGGTCGTGGCTGCGGTGGCCGGGTGCGGCCACTGCACTCCATTCTGGGCGAAATTTTGTGACTCCAAATAAAAAAAAAAAAAAAAAAAAAAAAAAAATGTAGAGGTTTGAAATGAGTAACAACTGGTATGGCACAGGCACCACCCAACCAGAGTGGATGCCAGAGTCCTGGAGACCCCACGCTGTACCAGATGTTAACCTTGTTAGGGAACATGGAGGAGTTTTGGTAGAGGAGGGATCCCTAGAGAAGGAGACATGGAGAGTTTGGAGCAGTGACCATTTTCCAACCAGTATATAAGTCTTTTACTTAACAACTAATATAACCATGCTATTCTTTCTGACCAAACGTCAACCATATTAAAATTTTGATATATCTAGTGTTATCATTAAGTATATAAAATTTTTAAGTACTGTATTAATTTTTGTTTTTATGTCTTTTTCTAAAATGCACTTTTAGGACCAGGTACAACTAGGAATTCCTTCCTTGTGATTTCTGCTAAACCATTATTACATAAAAATATGGGCCTGTTTTACTTACACTGATT
Source organism: Tarsius wallacei (assembly GCA_963574415.1). Lineage (NCBI taxonomy): Eukaryota > Metazoa > Chordata > Mammalia > Primates > Tarsiidae > Tarsius > Tarsius wallacei. The sequence goes on from CAUYQG010191799.1 coordinate 590, forward strand.
GACTGATTGATTGCCAGTTGTTTTAGTGTTATCTGTTGGTATAACAGAATACGTAAGACTGGGTAATTTATGAAGAAAATAAATTTATTTCTTACAGTTCTGAACGCTGGGAAGTCCAGCCTCGAAGGGCCAGCATTTGGTAAGGGTCTTCTTGCTGCATTATAACATGGTGAAGTGTATCACATAGAGGACAAACATATATCAACTCATGTCTCTCTTCTTCTTCTTATAAAGATATCAGTCCCATCATGGCGGCCTTACCCTGATAACCTTATCTAATACTAATTATTGCCCAAAGGCAGCACCCCTAAATGTCATCAACATATGAATTTGGGGATTAATTCTAACACGTGAAATTTGAGGGATACAATCAACCCAACATAAGTTATTATATTCAGCCATCTAAAAAAAATTATGAACTTGAATGCTCACATTATTGTAATCTAGCCAAAATATTTCTTAATCTATTGTAAATGTTATAAAGGACTTTGGTTTGCTTCTTTTCCAAATATAAATTTGTTCTCATATTTATAACTTTTCTCGTGCTATATATTCTCTATTCCCATCCAAGAAGAATAAAATAGCAATGATTTTGGCCAAACAAACTACATATTGTGTGCCCAAATTTGCTAAAAGAACCAATTTCTTCATTTCATAATTTGAAAGACACAAAAATTACTGACAGTATTTATTCTTCTTTCATCTTTTTTATGTGGTAGAGAAAGTATTTGAATTATAGATGTTAGGCAATGAATATATTTTTCTTCATTTATATTGCAATATTTCATAGAATTACGTGACTTAAATATGTTAACTCTAATGCTTTCAGTTTGAACCATATGGCATAACCAGTATCAACCCTTTTTACCAACAAAAAGGATAGTTTCCTCTGATTTAACTCAATGTAGAGGCATCTATTGCCAAATTAATGACTTCTTATATGTAATTTGTATTTATTGCTTTCTCTGTGTATAAAGTGAATATTTCACTTTATTATTGTTTTAATTGCTAATAGTTATATGTTCTCTGTTGCAACCAGCCAATGAATAGATATTGTTATATATTTTATATTTAATTTGCAGTTTTCTATACCAAATTAAAGTTCTGTATAATATATACTTATATAGGGCATGCATTCATTATAATATCTGTCTGCAACATTATCTGCAGCTATATTCTCAGTGCTACAAAATCACAAGAAGATCATAGCATTATACACGTGAGGTTTTGTATTAAGACTTAAATCATTCATAGAGCAAAATGTCTGATAACGTTTTGGTTTAAACATTTGAGTAGTGATTTTTCTGCATAGTCATTTCAGTTCATTATAAACACAGAAAAGATTGAGCGAGTTTCTGAAAATACTTCTCATTTTATTTGTATGGCTTTTGAATTGCCTCCTATGAAATCTAAAATGAAATTCCATTTATTTTTGTGTACATCTCAAAAAAAAACCTTGGAGGAACAGTCCTCTAAATGTAAAAAAATCTCTAATAAACAAATGACTCAGAAGCTCTTTATGGTTGTACTTGCTCATATTCAAATTTTATTTTTTGATCTTCCAATTATCTATCACTAAGTTAATAATGACTCCATCTTTGTTTACTCCTGTACATAATTTTTGTAATCCAGATATCCTTTTTTTGTTTGTAAAGACTTTATTCTTGTGTTAAGGTGTTATCTTCTGTCTGAACTCTTCATTATTTGGCAGGTTGGCATAATATCGTGCTGCTTTTGGTAGGATTTGAAATATTGTTCTCTTTTGGTAAAAGATAGCTGTTTCCAGATGTGATAAAATCAGACATTACTGCTGGCTCACAGAATTCTTTACATAAAATGGTTTCTTTTACTGATATGAGTGCCTGCACCAAAAATCTGCAGAAAGTCAGAGCCTTGTGTTTCCCTCAAGTGCTGACTGTTTTGATGCCTAGGTCACATTACCCTACCTCCTTTTCCAACATCACTGAGGATAATATGATACTTCTGTTCTTCTGTGCATTTCTATTTTCTCTGCTTCTTATTTTATTCTTTCACTATGTTAACATGTGGGGACGTTGCCACCTTTTTACACAGAGTGCTAGCACCTGTTTTTGCTATTCTTTTTGTACCTATTAGAAATTATGATAGAATTTGTTTTGATTATTCAAGAAATGTTTATTTTTTCCTTAGATTTCTTTATAATGTTTTCTTAATACTTTCTCAAAATATAACTACTCATGGCTTCTGTTTTCATTTATTTATTTAGGACAGTTATGCTGGTTAAAATTTTGTCCCTTTGAGAATTTATTTTCATTAATAAGAACTCTCTATTTTGAGGGGTTTTTGTTTTTTGTTTTTTGTTTTGCAGGGGCTTGATAATTTTAAAAGTCACTTTGGCTGACTTTTAAAATTATATGCTAATTTTAGTCATCTATAGCTACATTTTGAAACTGTTCTTTCAAAAAAATCTGCAAGAGAGAAATTTTTAGTCTGCATGCACATACCTTAAAATTGTATTTATTTAAACATTTTTCTGTAAGTTAACTCAAATATATTCTCTAATTAGTTGTCCCTCAAATTAGTCTTAATTATAAGTACTAATTAGTGTACTGTATCTTATTAATTTAAAAAATTATTTTTTATACATGAAGAGAACTTTGAGAAGGCTTTTTCTGAGTTCTGATTTCAGTATTTTCTGCATTAGCTCCTACAACACCCTAGTGATTTGTTCAGTTCAATAAGAATCACTTCTAGACCTGTTATTATCTTTGTTGCCACCATGTAAATAAAAGATTATGGTTTACATTCTTGATCTAGATTTCTTTTTAGGCATCAAGATAGACTTATGATAGCTTAATGAAATTTATCTGTATAATAGATTTCCTTGAATGGTAGTATCTTATGTATCCAGTGACCAAAAATGTTATCACAGCATCATTAAAATACTTGAAAATACATAAAGCTTCTTTAGGATCTTATAATTTTTGTTGACCAAAGCAATCGCACACCCCCTTACTTCCTTTCCACCTCAAGGTCATGGACCCATTTTCTATTTCATTATCTTCAGGAGCATGATTTTTTTTGTTAAGCCAAATTCCAATTCTTAAATTTGATGACTTTTTAAAATTTGTTTTGTCATGTAAGCCCACCACCAATTGATTTCATATATAAAATACCAGAGGTGCCAAAAAATACACACTTTAAGAGATATTCACCATAATCAGAAGTGTCTGGACACTGATTTTAACCAATTTTATCACCTCTGGTAATGTACAAGTCAAATGTGACTTGTATTCATCATTAAGTATTACAATTTTTTTTTTTTTTTTTTTTTTTGAGTTGGAGTCTCACTCAGTTGCCCAGACTGGAGTGCAGTGGCCGCTCCCGGCCACCGCAGCCTCGACCTGCTGGGCTCCGGCGATCTTTCCGCCTCAGCCTTCCAAGTAGCTGGAACTACAGGTGCGCACTACCATGCCCGGCTAATTTTTTTTTTGATTTATTGTAGAGATGAGGTCTCGCCAAGTTGTCCAGGCAAGACTCAAACCCGCGGGCTCAGGCAATCCACTCAACTCGGCCTCTTAAAGTGCGCGGGATTACAGGCTGAGCCACCAAGCCCGGCTAGTATTACAATTTTAAAACAATTTTTTTTCTCTCTTAAAATGTGTATATATTTTTAGGGGGTATGGATGGTGTCAAAAAATATATATATATATATACATACACATTTTAAGAGAGGGAAAAGCTGTATTAAAATTATTATACTCGATAAATACCAAATATATACGAAAGATGAATACAAGTCACGTTTGATCTCTGCAATTACAAGAGGTGCTCAAAGTGGTTGCCATCAGCATCCAGATACTTGCAGACTAAAAGTAATACATACATGGCATCTCTTAAAATGTGTATACATTTTTTGGCACATATACGCACCCACGTACACACACACATATTAATCTATTTAAGCATACATTAAAATATATATCTCACTCTGTCACCCAGGCTGGAGTGTAGTGGTAAGATCTTAGCTCACTGCAACCTTTACCTCCTGTGCTTAAGCATTCTCCCACTCTCAACCTTCCAGAGTGCTAGTATTACATGCATGAGCCACCACACTAAGACCAATTTATGATATTTTTATTTGTTTTAACTTTGGGTTGGTTAATATGCTAGGTCATAGATTGCTGACTGCTAAAACTAATGCCTATATTTTATCATATTGCTTTAGAATTTTTTTTTAAATTCATGGTAGTCTCTTAAATGCTTATGAATTTCTTTTGGCTGCTTTCAACAGGGGGCAGTACAACTTTGGTGTTTGTGAAAGCTTTTGTCAAAGCATTCTTCTCTTATTTGCTCATACAATTTTTAGTGATTACTTACCATAGATTCATCAAATTATGGCGTGAAAGAGACTGTCAACGTTACTGTGATTCAGAGGGAATTTAAGTATACCCTATGGTTAAATTCCTTCTTTGATAGTCCTGTCTCTTATTCGGTAATTTCATCTACATTTTTAGCATAATCCTGAACAGTAAAATCAGCATTAGTTGTCCCTGTTGCTTTTCTTCCCTCTTTTATCTCCTCAACAGAACTTTCTAGCATTGAAAAATGTTTAATTTCTAGCATTTTGGAAATTTAGGCAGTTCCTGTTTGTAATCAAAATGATAAAAAGAAGAATATGGTATATGAGAAAAGAAAGTGAAGATGATGTAAATGGTAGTGATTTTGTTTAGAAAGTTGTGAAAGTGATAAAGGCTGGTGCTGTGGGAAAGTAAACCTCGGATTTCAAATTGTGCTCTATTGGTATCAGGGAGGAGGGACATGCTACTAGAAATGTGTGTGAGAGAGTACTGAATCTGGACTCGTGGTGGCAAGAAACAGAACCTGAGAAGATATGAAGAGGCAATAATGTAAACATAATAAACTTCTAAAGGTGGCAACATTTGGAAGGAGGCAGACAACAAGGTCGCACACACATATACATATGTGTATGTTCCAAAAGTAGAATAGCTTTATGAGTATTTCTATAACACTGCCACAGGGGAAGTTCTTGAAAGGTACTAATGAGCATGAAAAAATAAATGGAAATCTTTCCTAAGGTTAAGATGTATGAATTGTCATTGATCATGTCTTTAGTTTGCTAGCCTTTTTAAAATTTTTGTTTCAGTGAATATAAACTTATTAACTTAGACCTTTGTATTCACATGATTGTAATCTCTCAATTCTGTTTGTCTCCACAATGTATACATTGAGTTCTCAATTCAGAGAAATTTTTAAGAACCTTATTTTGATGTCAGGGAGAAATTACATAGAATTAGAGTAATGAATGAGCTACCAGCTCATTCACTGGGTCACAACTTTATTAGCTCATTCATTGTCTATCAGCAAGCCCAATAAATTGATAAGGCTAAAGTTGAATTTATCATTGCTAGAATGTTAATATACATGTTCTTTGTATGATATTTGGCAAAATGTTGTACTTCTTTCTCATAGAAGAAAATCTCTTAAGATATTTGCATATGAGTATACACAAAAATCACTCACTAGTGAATAATGAATATAATAAAAGGAGGCTCTCAGAACCAAATTGATTATTTATTCCAGCCAAAGAGATACCCTGTACAAATCAGATGGAATTTTTAGCAAATGCTTTTGGGGGAAAAAAAAAAACCAAAAAAAAAAAAGGATTGATTTTTCTTTCTCTAATGAAAATATTTAATTGACTGTTAATACTTTGAATAGCCTGGTTGTTGTGAATTTTCACAGAAAAACATAGGATTCAGTTTCTTTGTACTTTAAGTATAACTTCTTACAGCTGAAACCAGATCATCTGGACAAGTTGTAAGAGGACTAATCACAAGGGCTAAAGGCCTAATTTGGTTGACAGAGTTTAGAAGTACCTTTGGTTCTTTGTTTCTGTAAGTGACCTGATTATACACACGAAGGGATGCTTTTGCTTCTTTGCCACAAAAAGATAATAGTTGTATTTAAATCATACATAAAAGAATTTTAAGGTTCACCAAGAAAATGATCTAGAATAAACCTGCTAATGGTCTGAAGTAGTACTAAGCAATGGCTTGAATGGACTCAAGCTAAAATTATTCTCTGTAGTAAAAAGAGTTGAGGAAACAAATCTTGCATGGATTGCATGATTACAATGCCTGTTATATTGAAAAACTTGGAACCATATTAAAAAGAAAACATAAGCTAAAATATTTTTAGTTGTTTGAATGTTTGATTTCTGTTGAAATAAAGGACTGGGGTTTTATTTTGTGTGATAATTTCCTGCTGTGATCTGTTTCCATTCAACCACATATGAAATTTGTGAATTAGAATTTTTTTAAAGTCACCTATCAGATCAGAATGAACGAGATCTTGAGGGATCTTGCAAGCTGCATAATACTAATGCTATGAAAGCAATCGCCTATTAAGTTTTTGTTTTGATATAGTATGATAGCTCAAGCAAGTAGAAAGCATGTTTTCTTTCTATATGAATTGCCTTGTTTTAAAATTGGGGTGAAATTTTATTGGAATGAAATGAAAACGGAGACATTACAACTGATGCCCCAGAAATACAAAGAATCATAAGAGACTGCTGTCAACAATTGTACAACGACAAATTTAGTAACCTAGAGGAAATTAACAAATTATTAGACACCTATAGCCTACCAAAACTGAATATGAAGAAATAGAAAATCTGAACAGACCAATAATGAGTAAGGAGACTAAATTGGTAATAAAAAGTCTCCCAACAAAGAAAAGCCTCGGACCTGATGCATTTATGACTAAATTCTACTAGACATATAATGAAGAACTAATACCAATTTTTCTAAACTCTTCAAAAAAATCAAGGAGGAGAGAATACTTACAAACTTTTTTTTTTTACAAACTCTTATCAGCATTACTCTAATACTAAAACCAGACAAGAACAAACAAGAAAAGAAAATTATCGGCTAATATCCTTAATGTACATATATGCAAAAATCCTCAGCAAAATACTAACAAACCAAATGCAACAACATATTGAAAGTATCAGCCATGGTCAAGTGGTGTTTATCCCTGGGATGCAAGAATGGTTCAACATACACAGACCAATAAATGTGGTACATCATATTGACAGGGTAAAGGACAAAAACCTGTGATCATCTTATTAAGTGAAGAAAAAGGATTTGGCAAAATTCAACATTCTTTCATGATAAAAATTGTCGCCAAGTTAGCTATCGAAGGAATGCACCTCCATACGATAAAAGCCATATATGACAAACCCATAGATAGCATCATACTATATGGGGAGAAGCTAAAAGCTTTCCCTCTAATAACTGAAACAAGACACAATGCCCACTTGCACCACTCTTATTCAACCTAGTACTGAAAGTCCTAGCCAGAGCAACTGGCGAAAGAAAGAAGATACATCCAAGTAGGAAAGGAAGAAATAAAATTGTCACAGTTTGCCGATTACATGATCATTCATATATTTATATATATATCCCTACAGACTTCACCAAAAACCGTTAGAACTAATAAATGAGTATAGTGAAGTTGCAGTCTGCAAAATCAACATAGAAAATCAGTAGTGTTTCTATGCATTAACAATGAACTATCCAAAAAAGAAATCAAGGACAATCCCTTGTACAGTACCTACAAAGGGAAAAAAAACTTAAGAATAAATTTAACTACAGAGGTAAAAGACCTGTACACTGAAAACTAAAACATCAGTGAAAGACACTGAAGAAGACACACATAAATGGAAAGTACGCCATGTTTATGGATTGAAAGAACTAATATTATTTAAATGCCCATGCTACCAAGATGAACTATAGATTCAGTGCAATCCCTATCAAAATTCCAACATCATTTTTCTTGGAAATAAAAAAAATTCTAAAATTCATATGGAACTACACACACACACACACACACACACACACACACCCCTGACTAGTCAAAGCAATAATGAGCAAAAAGAACGAAGTTGCAGGTATCACACTTTCTGATTTCAAACTATACTACAAAGCTATAGTAATACAGCATGACACTGGCAAAAGAAAGATAGGCACACCAATCAGTGGACCAGAATAGAGCACCAAGAAATGATACGACACATCTACAGTCCTTTTATTTTCGACAAAGGTAACCACAATGCACAATGGGAAAAGAATAGTCTCTTCAGTAAATTATGTTTGGGAAAACCGGATGTCCACATACAGAAAAATGAAATTGGACCTTTATCTTCATATAAAAAAAAAAATCTAGGCCGGACTTAGTGGCTCAGTCTGTAATCTCAGCATTTTGGGAGGCCAAGGTGAGTGGATTGCCTGAGGCTGTGGGTTCGAGACCAGCTCTGGCAACTTGTCGAGACCTTGTCTCTACAATAAATTTAAAAAGAATAAAAATTAGACGTACGGTAGTGCATGCCTGTAATTCCAGCTCCTTGGAAGGCCGAGGTGGAAGGATCGCCAGAGCCCAGCAGGTCAATGCTAGGGTGACCATGTGCATGTCATGGCACTCCAGCCTGGGTGACGGATTGAGACTCTAACCCCCCGCCCCGCAAAAAAAAATATCTACTCATATAGATTAAAGACTTAAATGTAAGACCATAAACTGTAAAACTACTAGACAAAAACATAGGGGGAGAATAATATAATGTTGGTCTGGGCTTTTGGATTTAACCTCAAAAGTGCAGGCAGCAAAAGCAAAAATAGGCAAATGGAATTCCATCAAACTAAAAAGCTTCTGCACAACAAAGGAAACATGTGCAGTGACAACCTACAGATTGGGAGAAAATATCTGCGAGCCTTATATCCAATAAGAACTTAATATCCAAAATAAATAAGGAACTCAACTAAATAGCAAGAAAATTTAAAAACCAATTAAAAATGAGCAAGGAACCTGAATAAGCAGAAAGCACACAACTATCCAACAGATACATGAAAAAATGTTCAACATTCTAATCATCAAGGAAATGAAGATTAAAACCACAATGGGATATTATCTCACATCCCTCGGAATGGCTGTTACCAAAAAGACAAAGGATAACAAGTGTTGGTGAGAATGTGGAGAAAAGGAAACTCTCATACACTGTTGGTGGGAATGTAAAGTAGCAGAGACATGATGGAAAATGGCATGGAGTTTCCTCAAAAAACTAAAAGTAGAATTATCATGTGTTCCAGCAATTCTACTTTTGGATACTTCCCCAAAAGATTTGAAATTACTTTGTCAAAGAGATGTCTGCATGCCCATAATCAACCTAAGTGTCCATCAACAGAAGGATAAAGAAAACATGGTATATGTAAATAATCAAACACTGTTGAGCCTTAAAAAGAAGGAAATCCTGTCATCTGCAAAAACATGGATAAAATTCAAGAACATGATACTAAGTGAAATATGGCACTCAGATAGACAAATACTGGGTTGTTCTCCCATGTATAATCTAAAACAATCAAACTCATGAAGCAGAGGATAGAATGGTGATTACAGAGGCTTGGAGAAATTGAAGGAATAGTGAGATGATGGTCAAAGGGCACAAAATCTCGGAAAGAATATATATGTGTATTATATGTATATACATACACACACACGTATACACACATACATCTGTGTGTATGTATATATGCATATATACACATATATATACACACACACTCTCTCTCATTTAGTTCTGTTGCACAGCATGGTGAATATAGTTAATAGTGTATTGTACATTTCAATATCCCTAAGAGTAAATTTCAATATTCACCATCAAAAATGTGGATGTTTTTGTTAAGGTAATAAATATATGTTAGGTAGCTTGATATAATGATTGCACATTGTATTCATAAACAATAACATCACTTTGTACTCCATATAAGAAGGCACAATTTTTCAGAAGAGAATTGAAAACATGTTAAAACCACAGATTTCTATCTGTGTATTGAGCCATACTTAACAGATCTTAATATGATTAGGCATATAGAATATTACTTTCAGATGCAAGACTAAGGTTTTTAAGATAAACCTTTAGTATCACAGAGGCTTTATTATTTAAATTGACAGAAATAATAGAATGTATGTAGAGCTAAATGGGGCTTGGAAATCATTTTTGTGAGGAAGAATAAAAGTTGGAAGTGGAGCACTATGACATTATCTTTGCAGGTGGGAAATATGAAAAAAACATATCTTTATAGTAAATTCTGAGGCTTCCAAAGCTATTGGAAATTTTAGTTTAATGAATGGGAACTTCACGAAGTAGCTAATTGCTGACTGCTAGAGTTTGACACGTCTCTGCTGTTACTAGCTATACCTTGGGCAAGTTACTTGATCTGTCTGTTCCTCAGTTTCCTTATAAATGTAGATGATAATAACACTTCTTAGGATTGTTATGAGGATTAAATTAATTATATTACTTAGAATTTGGAACTCAATAAATGTTAGCTATTATTACACTATTTAAAAGCAAGGAAGAAGTTTTAGTAATTTATGCAACAAATGTTAGCGATACTTAATGTCAGTTATCTAGAAACTTGTGTTATTAATCATTAAATATTAATATGATTGAATTCTTTTGTGATGTAGAATATTGTGTTTGATTTACAGAATTATTGGTTCTTATTAAAATATGTAGGGAGAAATCAACTGTAGTGATAAGTGGTAGATTGATTTTAACTTGTAGATAACGAGTCTTTAGCAGCTCATACATGTAAAAAGAATATTGATGGCAGTTTCTAACAAAGTAAAAATATTGTTAGCACTTCCTTACTAGGTAAGGACAGTAAGAGCTAAAATGTAGTTTTCTTTTCAGGTTTAGTAGTAATTGAGGTCACCATTCTTATTTTGTAGAGCAAAGACTCAGATACTTACCTCTTTTATGAGCGTTTTCTTTTTCAAAAAATAATCTTAAAGGGAATGTACCATAAATATATTATTTTTATTGCAAAATATTTTTGGATTTGTTTAGAGAAATTTTCAAAACTAAAACGTTAACGGCCTATCTCATGTTATTTTTAGTAGCTGTGTATGTATGTGCATGTGCTTGAGGGAAACTATTCAGGACTTTATACAAAAAATTTTATGTTTTACTTAAACAAAGAAAATGATGCTAGAAGTGCTTCCCCACTCCCTACTAAGTTAAGTATGAAAAAAAATAAATTCTAAGACATTGAGGGCATGTTTCTAGTTATATATGAGATTTTAAGTAAAATTTTCATTATAGAATGTAACCTAGTTCCCTCTTTTTTGCCACAGGTATTTTATTGATTATCTAGGAGGATAGCAAAGCTTACAAAATATATACTCCATAAACATCTTAGATATCTACATTGATTTATTGCTGAAATCCTAATTACTGTACTCTCAAAGTAACTTCTTAAATCAGTGGCTCTCAGGATTATCTTTTAAGATTAGAAATAGTCTTAGAATAAAACTCAAGAAGTATTTTTATAAATACTAATAATGAGAGTCTAGTAATAGTCAATGTTCATAAATGCTTAAAGCACTATTCTACATGAACTGTTGACCTGCATCATAATCACCAAAGATACCTATAAAAAACAGGGAATCTGTAACCTCAGCCTAATTCTTCTGAACCAGAATCCTTGGGCGTTGCACCTGGGGCTCTATATTTTGGTCCTTAAGTACATTACGGTTTGAAATTCATTACATTTACCAGATACATCATTCTTGGATCCGTGTAATCTAAGATACTACATGGTTGCTGAGCTATGTTTGTGTATTTTGCATGTGTCATGAGAGCTTAGAAGTCATTTTAAACTTTTAGTATTCATATTATCAAGTAACTCAGTATTTTACATAGACATCTGTAGACAGTATTTTCTAAGTTATTTCTTATTAGTATGTAGAAACTAAGCCCAATAGTTACAGTGTGATCTTTTCTCAATCGGAGGAAAGATATCTTCCTTCATGCTTTTTAAAAATACCTGGGCCCTGGCCCCTTCTCATACCAATTATATCAGAGTATCTAAGGAACATACGGGGTTTTAATATATTTTAAAAGTTTTTCAGCTTGGCTTAGTAGCTCACACCTGTAATCTCAGCACTTTGGGAGGCTGAGGCAGGAGGATTGCTTGAGCCCAGGAGTTTGAGACCAGCCTAGGCAACAAAGTGAGACCTTGTCTCTACAAAAAAATCAAAAAATTAATTAGCTGTGCATGGTGGCATGTGCCTGTAGTCCCAGCTACTCAGGAGGCTAAGGCAGAAGGATTTCCTAAGCCCAGGAGTCCGAGGCTGCTGTGATCTGTGATCATGCCACTGCACTCCAGCCTGGGTGACAGAGTGAGACCCTGACCAAAAAAAAAAAAGTGTTTCAACTGTTTTTAATGTACAGCTGCAACTGAGAAAGAGAGATTTACACGAATGACCAAAAGGAGCAATGGTGTTACTAATACAGATATCATTTATGTTTGACTTGAGAATCTATAGTATTGAAAACTACATACCAGGAGGCTGAGGTGGACAGATGGCTTGAGCCCAGGAGCTTGAGACCAGTCTGAGCAACACATTGAGACTCTGTCTCAACCAAACGAAACAAACAATGCTGTATATTAAAGGTATGGCACTATAGCATCCAAATCTCGTTTCCCTAACTGCATTGTCAAGGAAGTCAGAATCGGGTTTTTTAAGTGAAGTCCTTTTTCTCTGGAAAATTCCATTTGTCTATTAGAGGCAATTTATCTTAAAAGGGCTTTTCTGCTCAATTTTACTAGATTGGTGTAAAGTACTGATTGCGACGTTTAAGAGATAAGAAGAATAGAATTTTGACTTTTTCATGAGGACAGAATATTGAACTAGTTGGTTTCAGTGATTATGGATCTTGTAGCCAACTCAAATGTAATCAAGAATGTATTTTTGTAATAATTTTGAACAAGGAAAGTGTTTTTTAGAATAGAGCTGTGTTCATGTAGGACATCAGAATCAGTGTATTTAAAATTATATTTACTAAACATTTTGCTAGGTAGTAAGATAAAATTAGCACTTTAGAAAGTATTCAGTGATATGACATTGGTCAAAATGTATGTTCCTCTTAGAGTTTGAGGTTACAGTAAACTATGATCACTCCACTATACTGTAGCCTGGGCAACAGAGCGAGACTGTGTTTCTTAAAAAAAGAAGTCTGCATCTATCTATATCTATACCCAGATGTTCCACAGAACTTTCTGATTCTTCTTAAGGGAAAATATGAATATTATTGCTGCCTAGTTACATAAAATGTCTTATCATATCCATTTCCCTTTGTCCAAAGTTTTTAGCTCATGAAGAATCATTTCAAGGTATTCTTTAATATTTAAAATAAGTGAAACAATACCTATAACCTTAAATTCATGATATTTTCTTATGCTTCTCTTTTAGATGTACATTGAAGATGTCCATTTCTACATGTGGGAAGTAGATATTGAAGGCTTCATGGTTTACAGACAAGATCTTTAGAAGTTAGGCATTCAAGGTAAGTAATAACTATAACTTTATAAATACTTTCATTTAAATGGTTAGTGTTGTCAGATTGCAAATTGACTTGCTAAATTTGCTCACTTTTTTATCACTGGCCCAAAGTGACCTCACAACCACATTCTTTCATATTCAAACACAACTTTTTAATGCCCTAATACCATCCTGACAGGAAATATTAGATTTCACTTTTAATAAGCAGTTGCATAAAAAATGATATATTATTATGGAGGAGTATAAGCCAACTAAGAATGAAGAATAAACAAAGTAGCTTCTATTAAACCTGTAAGTACAACTCAGTAGAATTTAATGTGAAAAAATATTTAAACAGAAAACTACTGTCATCCACTGTACTATTTTCTTTTAACTTATTACTCACTTCCTTTAATCATGTTAAAAGCTTATTCTTTACCCATTCCAAAAAAACTCTCATAGTTTTATGTACTTATAGTATTATTACCTCTGAATACCAGGCCTCTTTGCATTATATCCTGACTCCTCAAAGATTTCTCTTGGCCTAGTGTATTCTTCTACTTAATATGTTCTGTTCAAGCCTCTCACTACTACTGTTTACATGTTTATATCATGAAGTAAATTTGTTGTTGTTGTTAAGTTTTACTTTTTAGTAAAATTTTGAGTGAGATACAAGGGGCAAAGATGCTTTAAGCAATGTTGCTTGCCAGATGAGGACAATGGAAGCTTGGAGAGCATGTGACCTGTAAATGGGACACTCATATTCAGCTCTAGGAACCTTGCTATGTGGAAATGAGAGACGGTAAAATCATTTCTTAGGATTTTTTCCCACAAAAACCAGAAATACAAATTTGAAAAATCCTTATCAATATCAGTGTAAAATTTTGCCTTTGAAGAAAATCCACTTTGCCACTGCATGAGCCAAGTATAACAGTTTACAGCCTCCAGTGCAGGAGTCTTTACCTTTGTTCTCTTTTTCTTTAGCCTTTTAGAGTACAAGCACTTAGAGTCTATTTTTTCTCCTTAATTTGTGGTTAGCTTCTTAGTGCTTTTGCAAGTTTTCTATGATGAATATCATTGTCAGAAATGACTTCTTTCGAAAAGATACATGATATTACTTATTTCTGATTCATTTCTATAGTTACATAGTTATATATAGTGAGTTGGTTACTCAGAGCACCTAGTTGTTTTCTGAATTATAATGATTAGATAATTATTTTTATAGTACCTTCATCTCTACAGTCTAAATCAGATACCCTGTTTAAAAATAAAAGTTAAAAATATATATATACATACATATATTTATATGTGTGTACACATAGATGTATTTATTTATTTATATGTGTATACGTGTGTGTGTGTGTGTGTGTGTGTGTGTGTGTGTGTGTGTGTATGAATGAAGAGGGACCAAAAAAAAAACAGTTTTATCTTTTGGAGGGTAGGACCTTTGTAGTACACTTGGAATTTGTTCCTCTGGATCAAATGGTCAACCAAAGTTTTTAATCTGGAAGTTTTGAAAAAGTTGCATCATGATTTGTGGAAGAAATGAGTTGTGGCAAACAGGTGACTGTTTTTTCCACCATGACAACACACCTGCCAACACCATGCTGAGGGTTTAGCAATTTTTGACCAAACAGTATGACCCCCGTGCTTCACCCTTTTTTTTCACCAGATCTCCCCCTGAGAGACTTTTTATTTTTTGCCCAGATGAAAAAAGTCCTCAAAGGGAAAAGTTCTGCCAATATGGAAGAGGTGAAACAAAAAAAACGGCAGAAGCACTAAAAGGCATCCAAATTGATGAGTTCAAAAACTGTTGTGAGCAGTGGAAAAAGCATCCCGATAGGTGTATTGCATCAAACAGAGAGTACTTTAAAGAAGACTGAAGTTTAAACATGTAAGAATAAATATATACAATTTTTTATAAATAAATTCTGGGCTTTTTTGAGGTTCTCCAAAAAAGAGAGGGGGAGAGGTTTTTTTGTTTTCGTTTTGTTTTTTTAAATAGATGAGATCTGGCTATGTTGCCCAGACTAGATTCAAACTCCTGGGCTCAAGCTGTCCTTCCACCTCAGGCTGCTGAGTAGCTGAGACTACAGGCACACCACTGCTCCTAGCTCTTTTTTTCTTTCGCATAGAGAGAAAGTAGAATTAATCAGTAGAACCATTAATTTATGGTTCATGCAAAACACTTCTAATTTTATTTGTTTGTATTTTCCACTATCAATCTCTTGACGTTAACCCATAGGAACTATTCTAATACGATATTGTAAAATAGTATCTGTTGCACTGTCCTCTTTTGTTTGTATCTATGTCTATGTCCATGTATTTTTAAATTTTTATGTGGAAAATTTCAAATAAATACAAAATAAAAACAAAAAAGGAGAACAATGTTATGAACTGTCATGTGTTTATCTCGAGTTTGTTTTACCTATATCTGTGACCTCTCTCCTCCTCCAATTATGTACGTAAAATTTAAATACTCATGAGTGGTATTGTGCTATGTATCTTTTTCTGTCTTACTGTTTTATTTTATTTTACATAGCCTTATTTTTTATTTTTGGGGATTTTTTTGAGTTGGAGTCTCACTGTCGCCCAGACTGGAGTGCAGTGGCCGCTCCTGGCCACCGCAGCCTCAACCTGCTGGGCTCCAGCGATCCTTCTGCCTCAGCCTTCCGAGTAGCCGGAATTACAGGCATGCGCTACCACGCCCGGCTGATTTTTGATTTATTGTAGAGATGAGGTCTCACCAAGTTGCCCAGGCGGGTCTCAAACCCGCGGGCTCAGGCAATCCACTCACCTCAGCCTCCCAAAGGCGTGGGATTACAGGCTGAGCCACCGAGCCTGGCTTACATAGCCTTATGTT
>CAUYQG010191802.1:0-43570 GCA_963574415.1 Tarsius wallacei
AGGTGAGGTTTTGCCGAGTTGCCCGGGCTGGTCTCGAACCCGTGGGTTCAGGCAATCCACTCGCCTCAGCCTCCCAAAGTGCTGGGATTACAGGCGCGTGCTACCACGCCCAGCTAATTTTTTTTATTTATTGTAGAGATGAGGTCTCGCCAAGTTGCCCAGGCGGGTCTCAAACCTGCGGGCTTAGGCAATCCACTCACCTCAGCCTCCCAAAGCGCGGGATTACAGGCTGAGCCACCGAACCCGGCTGCCTTTTTTTTTTTTTAAAGCGAGAGTTGTTATTCATGATAAGAGCTAGAAAAATGTAATGTTGGGACATTAAGAAACAATCTAAAAGACTATATTTTTTGTTTGTTTGTTTTTTGTTTTGGGTTGGAGCCTCACTCTGTTGCCCAGGCTGGAGCACAGTAGCACGCTCATGGCCACCGCAGCCTCAACCTGCTGGACTCAGGCAATACTTCCACCCCAACCTTCCAAGTAGCCGGAACTACAGGCGCACACTACCATGTCCAGCTTATTTTTTGATTTATTGCAGAGACGAGAGGTCTCCCCAAGTTGCCCAGGCTGGTCTCGAACCCCTGAGCTCAGGCAATCCTCTCGCCTCTGCCTCCCAAAGTGCTGGGATTACAGACTTGAGTCACTGTGTCCAGCCGACTGTACAGTTTTTAAGGAAGTTTCATTTAACTTGCATACAACCAGGTACCTTGATTGCCATATACCATGGGATAAGCCAGTACTAAGGGAGCTAAGCTATCTTTTTGCAAAAAATAACAGGAAAAAATAGATCTGACATTAAAAATATTGCCTGACCTAAATGGCTCCTTTATGGAAGGAATGGGCTACCTGTAGATGAACCAGACTCTGTGTTCACACAGAGTCTGCTCATTCCTGTCCAGAACTATAGCTTCAGTTAACCCTGCTCTGGGCTGGGTCCTTCCGTGACATTTGATTATTGAATCTTCATAAGCACCCCATGAAGAAAAAAATGATGAGCGCTGTTTAACAGATACACAAACATATATTGAAAGGGATTTAATGACTAGGATTTGCATTCCTACTCCATAGATGCCTGTCCCATCCATTTTGGAGCAGAGGTAGCAGCATACCCGCAAAATTTGCAAGACCCTTTTTAGGATATAAAATGTGGCTGTGAAATGACAGTTCGGCCAGGGACAGTAACAGAATAATGGCACAACCTACTTACTCACTTCTGGTTTGAAATGGGTCTCTTCTTACTGCAGATGTCAAGGGCTCGAAAAGCACTTTCCTTGAATAATGCCCTGGCATCAGTTAAAGCACAGGGTGTGCTGGGTTAAATCAGATGCCTGGATGCCAGGAATGATTGCTCATCTTTCTTCCAACGGCTGCCATAAACCCCTGATTTCATCACCCTGACCCTTTTAAGCATTTATGTATCAACAAATCAGGCTTTTTCTCATATGTCACTTGAACGGAAAATAATGCCAAAATTTGTACTTCCATATTTCCATTATTAAAGAGCGATTAAAAGATGATCTGTATAATGGAGTCTTTAGTACGCTAAACTTAAATAAAATACATTTTATTTCAAATCATTTCCTTATTATTTAGCATGCAAATGTTATAATATAATTTTTTAAACTCCGATAACTCACTCAGTATCAAAGAGCCTTGATTCAAACCCAAGTGTGTAAGATTCCTAAATCCATGCTCTCAACCATCTATGCTAATGATGTCTGTGCTAGTGACTTAAAACAATAATCACTTATTGTATCTCCCAAATCTGGAGGTCAGGAATTTGGTCAGCGCTCAGCTGGGTGAGCACTTAATCCACATGATATGACTAAGGTCACTGGAGGATCATAACGGGCTGCCAGGCAGTTCTGGAGGGACTAAAGCAGCTTAACTCATGTGTCTGGCCCTCTGCTGGGTCTGATTGGCAAGCTGGGCTCAGTGGGGAGTGACAATCAGAGCACCTATGCATGTTGTCTCCAGTCAGGTGGTCTCAGAGTAATTGGACTTTATACAAGATAGGTCAGAGATCTCAGAGTGTGCCGAGAATTAGGTAAGGTAAGCTGCCGATTTCTTTTTTTTTTTTTTGAGTTGGAGTCTCATTCTGTCACCCAGACTGGAGTGCAGTGGCACGCTCCCAGCCACTGCAGCCTCGACCTGCCGGGCTCTGGCGATCCTTCCGCCTCAGCCTTCCAAGGAGCCGGAACTACAGGCATGCGCTACCGCGACTGGCTAATTTTTGATTTATTGTAGAGATGAGGTCTCACCAAGTTGCCCGGGAGGGTCTCGAACCCGTGGGCTCAGACAGTCAACTCACCTTGGCCTCCCAAAGTGCTGGGATTACAGGTTGAGCCACCGAGCCCGGCCTAACTATTTTAAACTTGAGAAGGATTACATTATTCTAGGAGTAGAATTTTAACTGTTTAATTGGTTATCATATTTTGGAAAGTTTCCATATATTTTAGATTCCAATGCTTTTCTCTAAGAATGAGGACTATCTGATGGAAGTTTATATTTCACAGCATGCTTTAAAATTCTTAGATATATTATTTTTAAAAAACATTGTGTGTCTATTACTTGAGTAACTTAAAAATATTTTAAAATTGTGTATTTATAACAACAAAAAAAATGGCAGTACTATATTTCTCTGAAGTGTTTAAGTGTTATTTGTTCCAATCCTTTTCTTACTGCGAGTGTGGGAGGTTTGCTATGTATCATTTTGCAGCATGGCTGTATGTTGTCTGTGTTTTTGTGGAAGTATGGTTTAAAAAAATTGGTGTTTCTGTGTCTCAGAGCAACTGACAGTGTGTTAGAGGGTTAGAGTGGGAGTGGGATGGGGTAAGGTTAGGATGGGCAGCTTCTCTATTCCTGATTCTAGAAAGAGTTCCACTTTCCTAGAGTTAATGTTAAGACGTTTTTTTGTTTCAACCCTCACTAAACTACATTAGATTGGTGTTGGAGTTTCTCATTTTACAGGTAAGAAAACTGAGACTCAGGTTAAATAACACAAATGATAGTGTTGAAATTTATGTCTGTCTGATGTAAAAACTGTCCTCATATTACATTACCCAAACATGTTCTTCTCAGAGTAGAAGTTGACATTTTGGAATTGAAGACTTAGAAAATCTTCATGGTTGTTTTGATGCTGGTAAATTAGAATTTTAGTTGTATTTAGAAACAATCAGTAAATGTTTTAGGGTCATGATATCCTAGTGCCCAGCATGCTGCGGAAGAGCACTAACCTCGTCAGCAAGCTTGGGTTTAGCCTGACATTAAGCAGCTCTGTATTTCTTAATCACCTCAGCTTTAGCTTCAGCTCCAAGCTTCATGACTCTGTGCTTTCTGTTGCTTCATAAGATGAAGCAGACGTGTATTTCAGGAATACCAAAACATTAAAAATTGTGAATTTAAGGAAAAAGGTCTATTAGGCAAATATACAGTTAAAATGCCCTACTTTGAATCAAGTGACCAATTATAACTAAGAGATTATAAGTAATACAATTATAAGCAATTTGATCTTCATAAAGTAAGGATGCCATATTGCCGTAAGTGTTTTTCCCAAAATACATGGAAATTACTTATTCAGCTTGGTGTCTAACAGCTTACTGCCTTCATTATTAATGGGCTTACACTTTTACATACTTATCTTTTTAAGATGAATTGTTCTTTCTTTCTCAGCTTTAAGAAAAAGCACTTTCAATGACTTGTTTAAAAGTGTCGCAAAACCACCTGTCTGTGAAGTTGTTTTTTGGAGTCAGAGACCTGGTTCAGGGTCCAGGAAGCTTGGCTTAAGTCTAGCTGTGTTTCTGCATCGCTTAGATGCCGCATGTAAGTGCTGTTGGTTGCAGATAGTTTTGCTTTGTCATCTTACTCTTCTGACTAGCAAGCATTTACACAGCTCTTTTTATATGTTAACTTAAGTTGATTCTATAAGTTTGGAACCCAAGTTTTAATGTGCTTACTGTTATTTGAATTATATTTTTTTAGTGACATTATGTAGTATAGGAGTAGGAAACCTGTCTTTTACTGATGCTCACTAAGGCAAGGGGGAAAAAAATAAACAAGTGCATTTTTTTTTGCTTTAAAAGTTTTGGAGTTTTTTATTTTAAACAATATTACATATTATAAGAAATTGAGAAATTATAGCAAATTGGAAAGAAGAACAATTTCATTTTCAGCACTGATACCATTTAGGTATAGTTATTTTGTTGATGAGCTAAGTCTTCGTATCAATTATTTTAAGACAGAGAAATAAGAATCATCCTTTAATTAAGAATAGGAAGATAAAGTTTATCAGTGCATGATAAGTAACAATGTATTTCAGTTTTTTGTTGTGACAGAGAAGGAGTGAAACAGGGAGAGGAATGATGAGGGTGCTAAGATGCAGAGTGATGCTGCCATAGTCCTGCATTTTGTCTGTCTTTAAAAGGACCATAGTTGTTTATGCTAAAGATTGGAATAGGTGCTGCTACATATGATGAATACATTTTCTTTTCTCACTAATGTTTTCTAGTAAACAGAGTACAGACATTTTTGATATCCTTTCTTGCAATGGAGAAAAGCTATTAATTTTTATTTTGGGGAAATTGGTATAATGTATTTAATTTTATTTAAAAATGGGTCTTGGCCAGGTACTGTGACTCACATCTATATCTCATTATGTTTTGGAAAGTCAGGATGGGAGAATCTCTTGAGTCCATGAGTTTGAGGTTACAGTGAACTGTGATTGTGCCACTGCACTTCAGCTTGGGCTACAGAGTGAGAGACTCTGTTTCTTTAAAAAAAATAAAAGTTATTATGGAACAACATTACCATCTTGAGGCCTTCTAGAATATTGTTGCCAAACTTTTGCTTTCATAACTATAAGCATAAATTACATTGTTCTCTGATGTTGTGCTTTATCAAGTTTTTAATTGGTAGTTTTTAACTCTATATGGGGGTGGGGAATAGAAGATAAATTGATTTGTATTTAGGGATTGCAATTTTATTGAAAAATACATATTTGAGGAAAATAGTGGTATACAGATGAAGCTTAAAAATCTCAATGTATTCTGTCCTTCATTTCTTATTTGATAAGAAAACAGAGACCCAGAGAAATATAAATGCCCTGTCTCACTCACCCATTTAATATGAAACTACTTGCTGGCTGAAACAGTGTTTTTTAAACTGATGACTCTTGAAGGAGTATTTTGTACATGACTTTTACAGTTTTTTTTTTTTTATGATAATTTTAAGAGAAAACATCAATAAGATATGGATGTGGACTTAGAACTCAAAGGAATTTTGAAAGTCAAAGATAGATCTAGAGATGGACACTATACTTAGAAAGTTGCAGGCTCTCTACTACTGGAGATGTTCAAGAAGATTCTTGGTAGCACTTGGTCTTGCTGAGAAAAAGGATATTCAAGCACAAGGGCGATTGGACCTGAATGTTCAGGTCTCTTCCAAGCCTGGGCTTTTATGACTTACTTTCTTGCAGTTAATTCTAATCATAACTAGATAGTAAACCTCTTGAGAACCCAAACCTTTGTGTCCAGGCAAGTGTTGAAAACAAAGGAAAATCTATAAATTTTTATTGATTTAGTCTGTAGCCTGTATGACATTAAAACTTATCAGACAGAATCAATAAAAATTTATATGTGTATTTCCATGTTTATATATTTTAAAATATATTTATATGTATAACTGTGATCAAGTTTTGTGATTTTGCGATCATAAGTCCTTTATATTCACTTTTGTTGCATTTCTTTAGGGAATTCCCTCTTCATTTTACAAACTTTTTAAAGATCTGTGATAACTATTAACCTATAAGATTTGAAGTAAGACATCTTGCAAGAAGACATGTGCAATAGTTAGGTAATAGAGAAATAAAAATGATTAAGAGGATTAAATAACCCAAGATATTTAGGAGGAGAGTAGAAATACAAAGAAACTAAACAATACCAGTAGCATCTCAGCACCTTTCAGTGTTTTTAAACTTCCCATCATTATAGTCTAGATTCTGGTTCCACACTCTTCTTTTATGGGGAAAAAAGCTTTTCTACTTATGCACCTCAAGTTCAACCACTGTAACCTCCATTCAGAATTCAATTCTGAGGGAAGAAGCTATGAAAGATACTGTATTCCAGGTCCTACCAGAAACAAGCCAAAATAAGACTAAAAGGTCAAGGATTTTTATTAGGTAAAATGCTCATGGGGAAGAAAATGAGGAGAGTGATGGGAAAGACTATGAGAACCACTGAAGGGGATTGGGACAAAGTGTTTTGGAGTGCCTTGCAGAAAGTCACCGAGGAGTCCTTGAACCAAAGTCAGCTGAGAAAGTGGTTCCCTGTCTCAGGCACAGCTTGGCTCTGGCATCCCCTGGACACTCCATTATCAGATGAGGAGCTGCTCATGGGTAGTGTGGCCTCTGTGCAAACTCAAGGATGGGTTTCAAAGTTCAGGGGCTGGAGTCCCCAGTCAACTATGTTCCCCATTGTAGAAGACTTAGTAAGACACTATGGCTGCCATAGATATCAGGTGTTCAGTGTGGTTATTATTTTTAAAAAAATAGCAACATTTGAAGAGTTGAAAAATTAAACTATTCACTTTTATTTGAAGAATTTCATAGTTTTCATAAGCATTTCAAAACTGATTTTTAATTTAAAGAAGTCAACATGTCTTAATTACAGCAAATTCCCTATATACGAGCCCTCAAGTTACAAACTTTCAAAGATTTGAACATGTGCTTTGTATTAATTGAGGAGACACTGTAGTTTTTGAGGTACAGGGCCCAAATGTAGAATGGTGCACAAAGGTTGCAGCAGCTGTTCAGAATGCGATTCGGTTCTACTGTGTCATCTGTGACGAGAAAAAAAGAGCTACTACTCAGACTTCACTGAAACTTTTTTTCCAAGAGGATAGATAGAATTGAATCCAACAAGGAACCAGCACCTGTGCCATCAACTTTAGGCACAAGTCAGTGAAACTGCAGCTTGCCTTCCATCTCCTCTTGCTGATTACCCTTCAGCTTTGTCATCTCCCATCTCCTCTCCATCCTTCAGTCAGTAACTCTTCTTGCTTGTGAACGTGATGTCAGCCCCTGTATGCTAGTTGTTGTACTGTACTGTACTACTTTTCGAGGCACTGTGCTGTAAGATTAAAAGTTTATTTTTTGTGCTTATTTTTAATGTATTATTTGTGTGAATAGTATTATAAACCTATTCAAGTACAATACTATATAGTTGATTGTGTTAATTGGGTACCTAGTTGGACTAAGAACAAATTAGATTTACGAATGCACTCTCGGAATGGAACTCATTCATATGTTGGGGACTTACTGTATTTACTAAACATGCCCTGGATTTTCCTGCTCCAAAGTTTAAACAAACAAGACTTTAAAAAGTTAACAAGGAAAAGAACCTTGGTTCTTGTTTAATTTGTGGTTTCTATGAATTTCGATAACACATACAAGATACTTGTTATATATCTATCATTCCCAGTCCTCTCTCTCCAGGGAAATAGCTTTCTCTTTCTAGAACACCATCAATTATACCTGTGACAATACTCTTCTCTCCTGTCAGTCTGTGAGCAATTTTCTCTCTGCAACGTTTTGAAGAAACTCCGGCTGTGGATTGAAATTGGAGGTCACTGTTTTTTTACCAAACAATCTCATGTAGGACACAGCCCTACTGCCCAAGAGGAGACCATAATTAAGTTGAAGTCAACAGGAAAAGCTTTCAAGACCTAACTATCCTCATCCTATTGTCAGCTCCCATGGTGTCCAAATTTGTCAGGTGTCATTTGGCTTTAGTGATACCAGAGAATGTTTAAATCCATATTTTATTCCTCCACTGTGTGAAGTGTTGTTTCTGAAATGCTACTTTGTTTTTTGTTTGTTTTTCAGACATTGCTTCTTGGTTTGCTTGCTTCAGTTTTCATATATGTGCTGGGTGTTTAAATGATGTAATAAACTTCTAAGGAAAAAATGCTCTTGGGTTATTAAAATTGCATCACTGATTTGTCCCTATGTACTTTTGCCTTTATAAACGTTGAGAACAGGCTAGGCATAGTGGCTCACTCCCATAATCCCAACACTTTGAGAGTTTGAGATAGAGGGCTGCTTGAGGGCAGGAGTTTGAGATCAGCCTGAGTGGGCAGCATAGCAAGACCTCATCTCTGAAGAAGAAACCAAAACAATAACAACAACAGAAAAATTTAAAAATTAGCTGGGTGTGGTTGCATACACCTGTAGTTTCAGCCTCTTAGGCGGCTGAGGTGGAGGATTGCTTGAGCCCAGGAGTTCAAGGTTGCAGTGAGCTATGATTGTATCACTGCACTCTACCCTGGGTAGGGAACCTATCAAACACTGGGAAGAGGAGAACCTGGTCAGTAAATGGTGCTAGAAAAACTGGCTGACCATATGCAAAAGATTAAAACAAGACCCCTACCTATCACCATATACAAAAGTCAACTCTAAAAGCATCAAAGACCTAAATGTAAAGCCTCAAACTACAAGAACCTTAGAAAACACAGGTGACACTGAAACATGGACATTGAAACTGGCAACCAATTCCTGATTAAACCCCTAAGTGCCCATGCCATAAGAGATAAGATAGATAAGTTGGACCTCATCAAACTGATAAGCTTCTGCAAAGCCAAACAATCCACCAAGAGAGTGGGGAGACAGCCCACAGTCTGGGAAAAAATACTTGCCAGATATATATCTGACAAAGGCCTAACATCTAGGATCTACAAAGAACTCAAACTCGCTGAAAAGAAAAAAACCAGCCCATTACAAAGTAGGCAAAAGATATGAATAGATCCTTCTCAAAAAGAAGACTTGTGCTGCCAACAGATACATGAAAAAATGCTCAGCCTTATTAGTCATCAAAGAAATGCAAATTAAACCACACTGAGATACTACTTAACTCTCGTCAGGATGGCCATTGTCAATAACTCACAAAACAACAGATGATGGAGAGATTACATCGAAAAATGAACGCTTTTACACTATTGGTGGGAGTGTAAATTAGTACAACCTCTGTGGAAAACAGTGTGGTGATTCCTAAAATATCTAAAAATCAACCTTCCATATGATTCCACAGTCCCCCTACTAGGAATATACCTGGAGGAACGCAAATCACTCTATAAAAAAGATAACCTGCACACACATGTTTATTGCAGCATTATTTGCAATAGCAAAAAACATGGAACCAACCATGCTGCCCATTGAAACTGGACTGGATAAAAAAATATGGCATATATACATGGTGGAATTATTATGCAGCCATAAAGAAGGACAAAATTATGAACTTCGCAGCAACTTGGATGGGCTTGGAGTCCATAATACTGAGTGATCTTTAACAGAAACATCTGAGTACCACATTTTCTCACTCATAAGTGGACCTTGAACAATTATCATAATACTATAAGGGATTGGCAGTAGTGGGAAACTGTCAGGGGAGGGGGGACATCTCATCAACAAGGGTACCTGCATAATAACATTTGTATGCCTAACTCTGAATTGTACCCCACATCTTCAAAATAAAAAAAATGAAAAAAAATCAGCGAAGTGGTTCATGCTTGTAATTCCAGCATTTTGGGATGCTGAGACAGGAGGATCGCTTGAGCCCCAGGAGTTTAAGACCAGCTTGGACAACAAAGCAAGACTCCTGTGTGTACAAAAAGTAGAAAAATTAACTGGGCATGATGGTGCACACCTGTAGCTCCAGCTACTCAGAAGACTGAGGCAGGAGGATTGCTTGAACCCAGGAGTTCGAGGCTGCGGTGAGTCAAGATTATGCCACGGCACTTCAGCCTGGGCAACAGAGTGAAACCCTGTCTCTCTCTCTCTCTCTCTCTCCTCTTCCCCCCTCTCTGACACATACACACACACGTTAAGTATATAATCACTTGCCAGGAAAATACCTCTGACAGAAGTCAAATAAGTAAAATCCTCAGTTCTCTGTCATTTCCAATATGTTGTATAATTCTTTTCCATGTGGCCTTTGGAGCTCTCTTACATGAAGAAATTTCATTTCCAGGAAATGGAAAAGTCATTTAAAGTATTATTAAAAGCCATTCTGTAGTAATTTTAAAGAGAATTTGGCCGAACAGTAGTTCTTTAAAAAAGACAAAAACAGAGAACCTGTTATCTTATAGAAATAGAATCAGTATATTAAAGTTTCACGGAAACATGTTTTGCTTTGCTGGGAATCAGATATTTCTAATACTCAGAGGTATCTGAAAATTTAATTATCAGCCTTAAAAAGTCATTAGTTCCTCCCTATTTCTGCAGTTGGTGTGACATCATACCAAATGACCTTTGAGGTCATTGTGTACACTAAGATTGTGAGGTGTGTTAGTATAAAACCTTTTCTAATTACAGATCTTTCTTCTGTGACATTTTTCTAGACTTATAATAAATGTAAAACAGTGACCTTTCTACCAATAATAATTCATTTATCTTAGTTCATACTTTCTCATATAAATCATATTCTTGACATCATAATGCCATTTATTATTCCTGCTGGTGAATTTCCATCGTTAGTTTATGTAATTATCATACAGAGTTACTGCTGTAGCAATACCAGTCTTGGAATCACTGCTATCAAACTAGAAAAAAGTAAATATAGGAACTATTTGGAGGAGAGAAGAAAATACTGCCAAGTTTGTAAAGTACATGCTTTAAACCACGTGAATTTAGAAAATATAATTTCTTCAAATTAAAAATGAATATTTATAAAATAGTATGATATGAGTTGTATAATGCTTTTTCAATAATGTTCTAAATCAGAATATCACAAGTAGTACTCCAAAGAATATTACTTTTTCAGGATGTTAAAAATATTACTTAAACTAAGGAAACTATTGCCCAGTTGTTGGAAAGATGCTGGGTTAAAGTTAGACAGCTTTAATTACTGCAGGACGTCTCAAAGACTTTACTATGTGACTAGGCCCACTGAGTATCCACGATGGGATATACTATTGCTTGGGTTTCCCAAACCTGTTTGTTCACAGAGCTGTGTTTTCTCCACTGAGGGATCCTTAAAACAAGATAAGTTGCTTTGAATATATAGGGTAAGTGAAAACTGTGTGAGATAATAGGTAAAAAGTCACTTGCTGTTTAGGAGGAAGGGAAGAAGACATGCAAGAAAGAAGTGATACAATCCTATTCAAAGTATTCCAAGCAACAAAGAAGGAAGAATTCTCCCTGGCTCATTCTATGAAGCCAGTATCATCCTGATACCCCAAAATAGGAAAGACCCCACAAGGAAAGAACTACAGGCCATTTCTCTGATAACATAGATGAAAAATTCCAACAAAATTCTGACAAATTGCATCCAAAAACACATTTCAAGGATCACCCATCCTAACCAGCTGGGCTTAATTCCCACCAATTAGGTACTGTGTCCACTACCAAGAAGGAGAGAGGACTTGCTAGAAGCTCAGATCTCATTTTCACACAATTTACTTATGTAGCAAATTCTCACATGTACCCCACAACTTGAAATTATCAAAAATGATCCAACTGGCTTTATTAAAAGAAAAAAATCAGGTTTATGGGAAGGTGAGACATACCTGAAAGAAAATTTAAGGACAGGAAAGCCAATTGTGGTTTCTCTTATTGAAACCAACTGTAAGAAAATGAATAAAAACTAGGAGGCAATTGAGTAAATTTGAATATTGACTAGATTTTAATGCTATTAAGGACTAACTTAATAGAATTGTCTAATAGAATTGTGGTTATATACTGAAACGTTCACAAGTAAAAGAATATATCTTGGATTTACTTGAAAATAGTTCAGGATAGGGAGGAAGTGAGTAAGCTTATAGAACAGGTGTTGGCAAATTATGGTCTGGAGGTCAAATCTGTCCCAATAAAGATTTATTGGATCACTTTCATGCTCATTCATTTATACGTAGCTTATGGATGCCTCCCAGCCACAGTAGCAGAGTTGAGTAGTTTGGGCAGAGACTGAATGACTCACAATGTCTAAAATATTAACCTATAGAGAAAAAGTTTGCTGAGCCCTAGTAGGGCTGAACAAAGATTGACCTTGAGTGGATAATTATTGAAGCTGGGTGATGGATACATGGGGGTGATGGATACATGTAGTACTGTATCTTTTTATGCATGTTAGAAATTTTTCATAATAAAAAAGATACAAGTTTTCAAAAATATACTAATAGCTATAGGAAAGGCTTTTAACTTGGCCTTTGATTGGTCATTTAGGTTGACATCCTGGATCTGCTCCAAGGTACATTTCATACCACACTCTGCCTTTAAAAACACTCTTAGTGACTGTTTGAGGGTGATATGGCCGTCCATCCTGACAGTCATCTCAGAGTTTAGCAAAGCCTTGACCTGACTTAACTGCATCAAAGACATCCACTGTGCACAGGAAGCAGTCTTCATCTCCTTTGCTTTCTCACTGGGCTTCGAAGAACCTACTACATCTAAAAAGAAACTTTTTGTGCTCAGAATAACAGGCACTGTACTCCTCCATGAAATATCTCTCTTCCTTGGAAGGATAAGTTAATCCTCTAATGCTGTGGAAGTAATGACTCTTGGAAGCTCTGGAAATTGACAGAAAGCTACAATACATTCTACATATCCTACAGATATCTACAATGTGTCTATATTTGCTCAAACCCCCCCCCCCAAATACCCTTATTATTCACTTACACTTACCAAATATAGTTTTTCTTAGGGAAACATGAAATTAAAGATTTTGTAAGAGCAATGTTAAGCATTTAAAAAATCTGATTCTAGTTAATCAATGAAAGGGCTATTGAGTATCTGTTCTTTACATGATGTGCTACTAAGCACTTGAGAAACAGAAAAATTAAGGAACTTAATGTTACGTGGTTAAGAGTACAGTAGTTTGTAGTATACTAATCCCTCTTTACCCATGGAGGATGCTTTTCAAGATCCCTAGTGGATGCCTAAAACCGAGGATAGCACCCTACATATGCTATGTTATTTTCTTATACATATGCCTATACTAAATTTTTATTTTGTAAATTAGGCACAGTACTCATATGCTATAATGCCATAGGTAAGTAAAAATAGGGTTACTTGAACACAAGAACCGTACTACCTTGACAGTTGATCTGATAACTGAGATGGCTACTGAGCCACTAATAGGGAGCTTCTACCAAGTAGAGATACTGGCCAAAGAGAGGATTTATGTCCTGGGTAGGATGGAGGTGAACAGTAAGAGATTTCATCATGCTGTTCAGACTGTTAGGGAACTGGACAGACAGGGTGAGGGTGGAGAGGCACAGGGAGGCGCGCAGCACCGCTGGGTCTGGCAAGCCGGAGGTGCCCGATGGGAACCCAGAGATCCGAGTAAACTGCAAAAAATTGCGACACACAAAAAGGTTAAGAAAAGTTTATTTAACAGTAAATTAGAGAAAGAAGAGAGAAGATTCATCTCCCCAAGGTGGGGGAGGGAGACCAAAGCCAGGAAGCATGGCGATAGCCATGGCTCAAAGATCACATGGCCACACCAGACTTTAGCAAGGCAATGGCCACTGGTTGCTTGTGGTTGAGTTCTTTTAACCATTCCCCTTGATGGGGGAAGATCATTAGGGTGATTGGGTGGTGGTCTGCTTCCACATCATCACAAAGGGGCAGGCAAACGCAGGTACTGATGATGTCAGATGATGGACAGCAGGCAGATGGCTGGATTAGTCACATGATTGCTGCCATGGTGGAGGTTATCTGTGTCACAGATAAGTAGTTCACAGAGGGCTGATTAGGTTAACCCTGGGTGTGTGTGTGTGTGTGTGTGTGTGTGTGTGTTTCCTGCAAGAGACTTGTTAGACATTTGCAATTCACAAACTCAAACATTTGCAACTCACAAACTCTTATGACTTTGGCCAGCCATCTTTGATCTTCAGCTTTGACAAGGAACCTAAAAGTTTACTAGAGATTATTATGCTAAACCACGAATGGTTGGGCTGTCCTGGTCTTGCATCTGAAGGAGATTTGCCAGGAGGGGGATGGGATAGGCTGCTGTTTGTCCTGCAGTAGAGTGTCTGAATGCTTGCTAATCGCTACTTGGAGGCAAAAAGACTAAGAATAAGCTAAGTTTCTTCTAGTTTTCTATAGGTACATTTCACAGACTGGTGTGCAACTGAAAACTTATGAATTGTTTATTTCTGGGATATTCCAGGTAGTATTTTCAGACTGGTAGCCATAGGTAACTAAAATTGTAGAAATAGTATCTTCCTTTTATTAATTAGCACACATACCCAAATGTGCTAAGCATGTTAAAGATTTTATCTTATTTAATCTTTACAGTAACCTATGAGGTGAGTGTTATTGTTCCAGTTTTACACTTGAAAACACTGGGCCTCAGAGAGAGGAATTAACTTAAACCATGCCTGTTGCACGCCAAAGCCCACTTTTCTGAATGTCATTAGTAGCTTAAAAACTAACATGACAGTTTTTATTCTGTTTTCACCATAAGGACCCATTTCTAAAGAATCTCCAGGTCTTGTCACTGTATTGGGTTCCGTCTCATCTCTCATAAGCTGGATCTTATTTTTTGACACATACTTTTAACAGTAATGAGCCATCTTGCTTCTGCCAGGGTAGAAGGACGATGTGAAGGGAAGGAGATGCACTTTACTGGTAGCCATAGGTAACTAAAATTGCTTCACTCATCAGTTTCATGATAGCAGAGAATGTGGGTGTCACTTCAAGGAAGCACTGGAACTTGTCTTGTACATATAAGTGTAACATATGGCAAATTGTGAAGTGTTTTTGCACACACACAACAAAATCCCATTGTTTTTTGAGCATGTTGACTTGTAGGATTGGTTCTAGACAAGATTGTGAAGATGTTATGGTGTGCATGTTAAACAATTGACTTTCCAAAGAAATATGTATGTGCATGCTTATTATAAATTTTACTGATAACAATAAATGTATCACCCAATTTATAAATAATAATACAATAATACTTTGTATTGTAAATTTCAGATAGCCAATTGATTTTCACAGAATGCTTTTGTAACTAAGCAAGAAAGCACTAGGAATAAAGCCTCTTAGGAAGGGTATTAGAAGACAAAAACCTTCTGATGGTGACTTTGCAGACTCCTCAAGTAGGGCTGAAGGGTCAGAGGCTGCCTGTTTATGGTTCTGACCAGTTAAAGCCAAAGTTAAGGCAGAACTGCCCAAACTGAGACACACCCTGTCCTTCCATTAGTACTGGAAACAGCTAGAATCTTTCAGATAAAAACTAATTCTGTTGGCAACAAATAATTACAATATAATCCCAAATTCTAAATCACTGTAGCATGTTAAATCAGGAATTTGGTGACTGGAGAATGTGAATCATGCATAGAAAGTCTGCATAAGTTGAAGTAGAACAAATTAACACAGGACAGACTAAGTGCTTCTGAGAGACAAGCATTTGAATGAGTCCCATTGAGTTTTCAGCCAAGCTTTTCAATGAGCTGAGGAATGCAAATTTAAATGCAAGCAATACATAAAATATCTGAATGGTATCAAAAAGGTGGTTTAGCCTGCTCACAAGAGAATGCAGAGAGAAGCCAAGGGAAGCCATTTCTAAGGCCATATAAAGGATTCTAAAATATAAAAAAGTAAAAAAAGAGAAAAATCAGGAATTTTTAAGTTGCTCCCAATATTTTCTATCAAAGACCCTTTTGACCAAAAGATTCTATTGAGTCAGGAGAAGAGACAGGAGAAGGAAGGAATGAATTAACAAATCTGTCCTCTTTGCCCCTAAATAAGCACTTAGCTGAATTTGGTATCTTCATTTTCAAGTTGAGAGAGAAGGAAAGGTTTTAGACCTTATAAGATTGTCCAGAAAAGCTTTGAAAAGTTCTACTGTTCATAATTGTGCTTAATTAGACCTTCAAGACCTTGAGAAAAATACATAGACATACAGAATTTTCCATGCAGTGTCAGGGGATCAAGGACCACCCAATGACACCCCTGCATCCTGGTTTAAAACCCCTGTCTGTGCACCATTGCTTTATTGTCATTGTATCTCATGGTTTCTTCTCTGCCTTCCCAATAATATAGCTTTTTTCAACTATGTTTCACAACTGTATTCGAATCTGTATGCCAGTCTATTGTTTGGAGACTCAGAAATATCAAGTATGAGTCATCAAGCCATGTTGGGTTATTGTGGCTTCTGAGAAATTAAATCTAGACAAGAATTTTCATGTCCTCAGTTGACAGTTGAGGACACTGAGGCTTGGGATGGCTGGGACCAACCTACCTAACAGATAGAAGATAAAGCTGTCAGTATAGAAGATAGAGCTGTCAGTATTACTTTCCACAAAAATATGCCAGTGCCGTCTGAGTTTTTAATTTGAAGATACATGAGTAAGTCTGTGTTGAGTTGATGTCAGCCTCATTTTGTATTGAAAATAGTAAGGACTGCTCTACCTGATCATTTTATAGAATGTTGAGAAATAAATAGCCTGTGAAGAGCAATGCAGCTGTTGCATCTGTGAATGTACTTAGAGAGCCCCATCTGCCTTCTTAGCTAGATTTTGAGTTGAGAAGAAATCAAGGGCATTTGTTGTGATAGATGGTGAGGATTTAAGGATTTCTGTTTACTTTTGCATAAGATATGCACCATGCAAATTATGGATAAAGAAGAGTAGGTTTTATACTGTTTAATTACTATTTGTAAATGAAAAGCTAATTTAGTAAAGATTACATTTGCTTTCAGTCTTTTTAAAGTCCTCTAGTCTTTCAAAGAAAAGTGCTCTGGTATCATCACATTGTTTTATAACAACATATTCAGAGCACATAAGGTTTCAGGTAAATTTAGAAGAAAGAAAATAAGATTGTCCAGAAAAGCTTTGAAAAGTTCTACTGTTCATAATTGTGCTTAATTGTGTGCTTAACTGAGTAAGTGTTGTATAAATACTAATGTATTCTGAGGCCTGCCTCTCACTAACAAACTTCTCTAGTCATTAGGACCCACTGTGACTCAGTCTTTCATAGGTACAAAAGAAGGAAGTTGGTTCCCATTGCCCTTGTCACTGGTATTGGTTTGGGGTTGTACTGATAAAGAAACTTTAAGGTCTTTAAACATGACTTTAAAGTAAATGACTTCTTTTAATAAAACTGCTGTTTTTAATCAGAATTTTAAAAATTTACAAATAAGACTTTTGAAAATATTATTTCCTCTTCAAAAAAGACAAGATGGTGAAATTAATGCTTAATGTTTTGTGATAAATAGCCTTTTCTAAAACATGATGACAGTGTCCGCTGGCCTATGGGAGAACCCTCTGAATTGGGTCTTTGTCCTCCTTGCCACAGGTTTTTTGAAAGGAAGTAAGGGAAGCTGATTCGATCTCACTAACAATTATATCTTTTTCAAGGGTCTTCAGCTTCAGTCCTCCAAATGTGTCTTCTGGGAGGAATTAGCTCAACATCATATACTAAGCACTTTGAGGTTAAGCCAAGATAAAGTTCCTGCCCTAAAAGGGCTTCTGCTGTGGAGAATAAAAATATTAGGAGAGTAGCCTGGCTTGTTGGCTTATAGTGAGACCTCATCTCTACAAAAAATAAAAAAATTAGCTGGGTATGGTGGTGCACACCTGTAGTCCCAGGTACGTGGGAGGCGGAGACAGAGGGATGTCTTGAGTCCAGGAGGTTGAGGCTGTGGTGAGCCAGGATCTCACCACTGCACCCCAGCCTGGGCGGCAGAGTGAAACCTTGTCTCAAAAGGAAAAAAATAAATAAACCAAAAGTCTTCAGTTATTTTGTAAACTGTATATCTTAAGTATTCATGTGATACTCCCCTGAACTGCAGTGTATTCACAAGAACTAGTTTTCCCTTTTCTGCTAGGCTTTGGAATTTCTGAAATAGTTCTTCCCATTTCATGATCTTGGTTAATGGCATTTGGTATATGACTATTTAGTTGATTCTCTCCTTCAGAGAGCACCGGTATTGAAAATATTCATTTTGGTAAATAGGAATCAAAATGAGTGGTGTCAGCCCTGGTAATATCCTATATAATGTTGATCCCAGGTTTTACTCGCAAATTAATAATTGAGACTATCTATGTGGCAAAAGTTATATTAGGTGCTGTGGAGAACATGAAAAAGATTAAGACACTATTCACTATCTAAACAACCATCTAGTTGAGAGGATGCATAAGTAAAAAGAAAAATTCAAAATACAAAGGAAGTTCAAAACTATAACAACCATATGTACTTGAGAGTGAACCAAATCTTGAAGAATAGATTGAGAAAAAGCCAAATAGATGGGTTTCAGCAGAGGAGAGGAATTGCGATGCAGGCAAGGAAAACTAATGAATAGCAAGTCAGAAAAAAATGAAAGCATATGAATGGGGAGTAAGCCAGTTTGGCTGCAATACTTTAATACCTGTAGATAAGGCTGCACTTTAGATTGGGAAAAAACTCTGAAATCTTTGTTTGATTATGAAGTTTCAAGATATTGAAGTTAACATTGAATGAGGACAAGAATCAATTTTTAGTCAGATACTTGACAGGAAGAAGTTACTTTTCTGAACCTCAGTTCTTCATTTATGAAATGGGACTATTAAGGT
Source organism: Tarsius wallacei (assembly GCA_963574415.1). NCBI lineage: Eukaryota > Metazoa > Chordata > Mammalia > Primates > Tarsiidae > Tarsius > Tarsius wallacei. Next base: position 18,547 of record CAUYQG010191802.1, read on the forward strand.
TAAGAGCTTATGTATATTAGAACCATTCTGTCAGTGGTGAAACACTTTAAATCTTTTGAAAGTTATTTATAATCTGCCTAGAACTTTTCAATGGCCCCAAGCTACTTGTAGGATCACTATAGGACCAAAATAATTCTTAGAAAAGAAACTTGAGACAGGGAGCACATGAGAAAAATGAGCCTGAAAAATCAGTTCAGGATTGTTGCAGTAATCGAAGTGTTGAATGGTCATTCTAAACTGGAAGAGTAAGGAGTAGAAATTAGAGAAGAAATGCAGGGGATTTGGAGTAATTAAGCACCAAAGAGGACTTTGAAGTGTCAGCACCATAAGAAGAGCAGTAAATTAACAAAGATGGGGGAAAGAGTCTTGTTTTATAGATACTGATGTATTTATTAATAGTAAGAAAAATCATAACATCTGATGGTAGATTCTAAGATGTGGTTTAGGAAAATTCTGACTTAGAGAATAAAAGTCAAAATCCTTAACCAACTGAATCAGTTTATTTTGGAGGTTTAATAATGAAGTTATTTTGTAGGTAGGTGGTTACAAGTGAGAAGAAAAATGTAGTATTTTATAGTGGCTTCTCTGTGCTGGATCTTCACCTACCTGTATCGTCTTGTTTAATCCCCACAACAGCCTGCAAGCATAGACATGTTCCATTTTATAAATGAGGAAACTGAGTTCAAAAAAGTCAGGTAACCTCCTTAAGTTCAGCCCCAGCAGTGTATACACATGTGTATACACAGTCATAAAGTAAAAATGTGCCTTCTATGAGTTGCAGGCACGGGAAAGGGAATTATCGGAGACTGTTTGGCTAGTGAGGGTATCAGGACAGGAAGGGAGGCAAACTGCTTGGGTAGCACCCTGGACAGGCATCTAAAGGCTCTTCCTTGGCATAACCTACCTGGAGTACAAAAGGACTCGATATTCATTTTTAGAGAGGCAAAACAGGAAGGTACACAGAAAAGAATTTTCTAGAAATGATCTACCAACAAATTAATAGAAGAAAACAATGAAGTCTCAGCTTCCTGTCCTGGTACCCTCACTATCCAAACAGTCTCAGATAATTCCCTTCCATGTGCCTGCAACCCATAGAAGGCACATTTTTACTTTATGACTGTGTATACACATGCGGCACACATTTACACTACTCTGTGATATACTCTGATAGTTGTCAAAATAGCATAACCCTTTTCTTTTATTCTGTTGCTATGGGGGAACCTATAAAATTGATTTAGTCGGTAGTGATTCCACGGTCTGAAAAAACATTCCATTTCCTCATTTTAATAAAAAAGAAAAAAACACCACTTGCCACACTACCTCTCTGGATAAAAAAGTAGTGTAATATTCTTAAGTGCACTTTGTGGACAGTCCATTGTTTTTTAGTGACTTGGGAGATTCTGTACCATAGTCATGTTAAAGAAACCACTTAAATTAATGTTTTAAAGGCTTTCAACTCTCATAGTACAAAGGCTTGTTTACTCCTAACGTTTTTCACTATGAAGTCCTATTACTCACATATCTACCTAGATAAGCATTTAGAGAAATGCGGGGGAAAAAATTAAGTGAACCTGTTTTGAAGACTATAAAGCCATGAGCACTATTACTAGTATTGGCAACCTATCATCATCTCAGCACAAATTCCAGCTCTTAAGATTTTCTTAGAAACTGAAAGCAAGTGTCCCTTGGAGCGTTTTGGTGCTGGGTAACGGGGGCCCCTCTAGTTCATCCTCTTCACTGAGTAGTCTTTTAGATTCTCACAGTATGAAACACTTGAGACACATAATTTCAGGATCTCCCTGGCAGCTGAAAGGTTTGAAACTTGTTTAGCTTAAAAGAAACATATGTCACATGAGCAAAATATCATAGTTTTGAACGAAATACCATTTGTGTCACTTCTGTTGGCAAATATTTCTTGGTGCTGAGAATGCAAACTGTCACTTGCATAAAAATCTGAACTGCCAAAATAAAAGCCAAACAAGGCATGGCAACAAGTATAATTGTTTTAAGTTAATTAATTAAGTAATTGAGCAAAAAATTCTTCAGTCAAAGAAAGCATTTCTGGTGAAAATCTACTCCAGACACTGAGGAAGATTGCCTGTACCCTGAACCTCAGCCTCTCAGGAACCACATTGTGCCTAATTGCAAATCCACTGTCCCCCAGCCACCAGAACAATCAGCTAATAGCCCACGACGGTTCCCTGTTATCATCAGGATAAATGTACCATACCAAACCCTACTTGGGACATCACTATTTGTTTCTTTGGCTTCAATCCCTACCTTTTCTACCACTTTTTAACCCTTTGTACTCAAAGACATTTTGCGGATCACCTACCAGCAACTCTACCACACTTTTCAAAAAAATAGTGAAAAAAGAATCACTTCATGTTAAGTCATGTAGTGTTGGAATCAGTTATTTTATTTAAATGATATTTGGCTTATACTGAAATTTTGGGCATTGAGGAACTTATTTATGACAAAAAAAATCTAAATTTTATATCTTATATTTTTCTGATGTGTGGCAACGTGTGAAACAGTCACCGACATGCATTGTAGGTTCAATGATACATGTTGTGCAATGGTAAATTGTTAGATGTCTTCCACGTAGGGTTTTTCAATTTGAGCAGACAATGCAGTCTTGTTTTATTCCTTCCACATTAACAATAAGTAATTTATCGTCCAGTCTGTTATTCGAAGTCAATGTGGAAGAATGCACTCATGATTCCTGAAAACCATGAAGATGAGTCTAAATCTGACTCATCTTCACTGCTGCTTATAACTCTCACTTTTATTTTTTTTATTTTGCCATTGTTCTGCACATTAAATAAATGAATAAAAAATTTCTAATTGTAAATTATGAAATCAAGAGATGAAATTTATCAAAAGAATGTCACTTTTCCAATTTTACTTTTCCAACCTAATGCAGATAGGTACTAGGGATGCCAAAAAAATGTATACACATTTTAAGAGCTGTTATCTATGTATTACTTTTAGTTTGTCGAAGTCAGAAGTGTCTGGACACTTGATGGTAACCACTTTGAGCACCTCTTGTAATTGCAGAAGTCAAATATGGCTTGTATTCATCTTTTGTTAAGAGTATATATTGAGTATTATAATTTTAATAGTTTTTTCCTTTCTTAAAATGTGTGTACATTTTTTGGCACACTGTGTATTTGATCTGTGCCACTTGATACTTCAATATGATCTGCCTTCAACTTTGAAAGTCTCTTTCTTTTAAGGCTACAGTAACTTGCTTATCTATCTTTTCAAGTTATGCCATATGATACAAAGGGTATAACCACAGCTGCCTTTCTTATACAAACGCTCTTTATCGCTACCTTCTGTTACCAAGAAGTGTCAGCACCACTGTGAAAGCACTTCACACATTCTCTTTCTGTGTGATACCAGCTGTTATTTTTTTTATGTATATCTCAGTGTATATTCCATCTCTTTATTTGCTTTTTCATACAATTTGAATTGAAAACTTCTAGGAAGGATACATTTTTTAAAAGCCTGTGCTTATATAAGTTTGTCCTGTAAATCACCAGTAATCTCTTTACGTCCTCTGAGAGGGGACATCTGAGTGGTGTGCTGGATTTCTGATGTCCCCTCAGAGGGAACTTCTGCATACAAAGGGTTAAATGATTGATAAATAAAGATTGTAAATACTTATCATATAGAACGTGATTTAAAATGTGTATAAATTGTGATGTCAATCTAAGTTAAGGCTGTAGTGGTGGAAATCATTTGATAATTTTTTGTTTACTGGATACCAAATGTGGATTAACCTGGGAAGACACCTCAACGAAGTTGGGTGTATTCCAGATTCTGCTACAACTTGAAGGACTTTAATGAGAAAAGTTAGAAGAAGGAAGAACTCTTCATACGCAATTGTTCTTTTCATTGGAGATTATAACACAGAGGTTACGTGCAGGTCATTCAGTAAAACTTCAGGATTCATAAATCAGTGTTCTCTTTAGTGTCAGTGTGTTATGTATTGCCCAGTACATCAAGACTTAGAGTTTGGGGAACTCAGGATGAGGTATAAGGAGACTCATAATAAGATTCTTTATTCAAGGACTGGATGTCACCATGAATCATGAGTCCTCCTGCAGGCAGCAGGTTGGTTTGGAAGCCTGCCACATGTGACCTGCATGTTATCAGTGGAATAGCTCAGTCAAGTGAATTAACATATGCATTATTTTACATAGTTACTTTACTGAGAACACAAAATATACTCTTGGTGATTTTCTATATGCAGTACATTATTAAGTTACCATGCTGTACAATAGATCTGTTTATTCCTCCTATCTAACTGAAATTTTGTATTCTTTGACCAACATCTCTCCACCCCCTTTCTGGTACCCACCCCACCAACTTTTGATAATCACTATTTTGCTCTCTACTTTGATGAGTTCAACTTTTTTAGACTCCATATCTAAATGAGATCATGTGGTATATGTTTTCAGTGTCTTGCTTATTTCACTTAACATTATATTTTCCAGGTTCATTTGTGTTGTCACAAATGACAGAATTTCCTTCTTTTTTAAGGCTGAATAGTATTCCATGGTGTATTTATACCACATTTTCTTTGTCCATTCATCTGATATTGATTCTGTATCTTGTCTATGGTAAATAATATTGTAATGAACATAGGAGTGCAGATATCTCTTCAACATATTGATGTCATTTCCTTTGGATAGATGGCCAGTAGTGAAATTGATGGATTATATGGTAGTTCTTTTATAAATTTCCTTCCTCTCTACCTCGTGCTTCAGGAACACTGAACTGTGTTGAGCCTCTTGCATATTTTATCCTTGTACCAATCCACAGAATGCTTTTCTTCATACTCTTTACTCTTCCTCTGCTCTAGCACTTTAAGGCTCATCTCTGGCTTAATCTTCTTTAACAAACTTTCCAAGGCTTCTTGATACCATCTTTATAGATCTGGGCATCACTTGCTATGTTCTTATAAATTAAGGACCTTATATTTTTCACTGAACTTAACACATTGTTTGAATTGTCTGTTTGTAGTTGCCTCCTCCTTCAACAGATTGTGAGTATTCTTGAAGATGAGGAATATAATATGTCTGGTCTCTCCTTGAATGTCCTGTAGTTGACAGCACATAATACGTGCTTAATAAATGTTTGCATGAAAGATCTAGTACACTTCAGCACACTATCTTGACTCCAATTGTGTGCCAGATGCTGTCAAAGACATTTTAGGTATCCAGAGAGTCAATAACTTATATGTTGGGTACCACATAAGGTGTCACAGATGAAAAATATTACTGAGATAGTGTAACTGACTTTTGGATTAACATACTTAAAATAGAATATTCTGTAATAGTTGTTATACTGTTACATAACTTTGAAATTCAGATGAAATAATTCTGTCAGAGAATTAAGACTTTACAGAGCAAGTGATAACCTAATTGAGTTGATTGTCAATAAAATAAGGTTTTAAGTGACTTTGTAGTAAGATAAACCTGGCTTTGGATCACCATTTATCTATGTGAGCAAGATATTAACCTCTCTGAGCTTCAGTGTTCTTACCTGTACAAGGGCATAAAAATCATTACTACCTTATCGATTGCCCTGAGTATTAAATGAGATGATATTAGTACAATACTTGCTAATATTAGTACAATACTTGGCACTCAATCACTGGTAACCATTATTTTAATGTTATAACCAGACTTTGAAGGATACATTAGAATGAGCAAATGTAAAAGTAGGTGGGAGGTAGAAATTCTAGTGAGTGGAGTTTTATCAGCATTAGCAAAAGTATGGATGCTAGAATACATGTGGTTTGTTCAGGAGTAATTGACAGCCAGTGAGCTGGGAATTCAATTCAATCTAATTGTCTGGCCACCAAAACCATTGACATTTGAAGGATGCATGACATGGTCTGATGGAAATAATGTAGGATTTTAAAAGGAAGGAAACTCATTTCAGAGCCCAAGCTGGACCATTATATAAATCCACCATTTAGCCCCACTGAGCTTTAATTTCCTTATTTATGAAAGGAAATTTAATCCATTCTACCCTCCAGTGCCAGGGTAGCTATTACTAATACATTTCTCTTCATCAAGTTGGGGTGGAGCCTTAGTATCCTTCTCAACAGTTTCCCAAACAGCCGTCTCCAAATTTCTAAAACTGGTTCAGGTAAAACCTACTTGCCTTCCTTAGAGTAGGTATTTGTTATTTTTTTTTTTCAGCTCTGCAAAATAACACCAGATTTCTTAGGTAATTGAGAACTTTTGTGGTATACTGAAATTTCCATATTTACATCGGTGTTTGTTTTTGCTTTAGAGCTCTACATTGAAATCTAAATCATAATTCAGATCTTATGCTAAAGTCCAATAAGATAAAAGTATGCATGTGTCATTAAAGGTTCCATAAACTTAATTAAAGTTGAAAAAGCTTTTTGTGTTTGCTCAAAATTTAACCTGATTTGGCGTTTCATTTAATTTCAGATCTTAAAATTCATCTCCAGACCACTGATTACGGCAATATCCTGTCTAATCAAACAAAACCACTTACTATTTCCAGTGAGAGGAGGAAAAAGCTATGCATCGAATTTGACTATTTCCAGAATCTTTCCTTGGAGCTACTCAGCACATTTTTCACCTACATAATGTAAGTGATGATAGAAAGCCCTGTGAAGCCCCAGTGTGCTTGTGCAAATGACCACTAAGTGTTTCAGGTGGGGTTTTAGGCAGAGTGAGGCTTAAGACATTATTCCACTGTTTATAAGTGTGAATACATTCCCATTTTAGCAACTGATAAGTTCATAGAGCCACATTTTCACATTAGAAAATAGACTTTATTCATTTTTCAACATAATTATGTAGGTGGTGGTGGCCTCCATATAAAGCAATGTTTTCAGTTGTCATTTAGAAAAATAATATGTGGTGCTGATGCTTAAGGTGTTAGTACTGAAGGTAAATATTATGTGATTTATTAGCTTTCTTGTGGGGGTGGAGTTGAAATACCACAAATTGTTCTTTAGATACTATCTCCTCCTGAGTCCCCTTGTAAAAGGATAAGTAGCCCCTGGCAAAGTTAGATGTGTTTTATTTTTATCTGTCACCAATGGTTCCATTCTTGATTGTGTAGGCTCCTCTTTCTAAAAAATGCTTAAACTCCCACATAATAGAAAATTGCACTTTTATTACACCAGTTAATAAGTTCTATTCAGTGTTCAAATGGGCCATGTAAAATAGCTTTGTGCCTCTTCAGCTCTCCTGGCTAACAATTGGGAGCAAAGGCCCACAATAGATGAGCTGTGTGTCATGTAGGTCAGATTTAGATGCCAGGTACAAAGCTATGAAGACGAGGTCCAAGCCATAGTCTGGTTCCTGGCTCTCAGGCACTCAATGTGTTTGTGAAAAGAAGCAAGCAATGAAGGAAATGCTGGGTTGTACAAGCAAATAATTTGTCTAAAGGGAACAAGAGAATCAGATTTCCTGTCAAACACTGTGTTCAGCACTAGAAATAGGAAATTAGAGAAATGGTGCATGAATAAAAGAAACTGGGCATTGGGATGTATGAAAGCAGGGCTTTGGGAGATGACCTGGGATTTTTAGAAGCAAATTCCAAGAAGACCAAAGAAAGGCTAAAGTAGGTAGGAGAGAAGGAAAGGACAGTTTTAGCCTGTGCATGATTATGGTTGATAACACGTTAAAAAATGGTGCTGCCTCAAGGACCAGAGAACAAAAGATATCAGGTTATCTGACCAGAAGGATACTTTCGCTATGCTTCTGTTCCTTCTTCTGTCCTTCCATTTCTCTATCATCCATTCTTCCATTCTACAAAGAACAGTGGCACTGTCCTTGAGTCCAGTGAACAAGAGAATAGAACTAATAATATCCAAATGTATCTGCTGAACTGAACCAAGCTAGATGAACTCTTAGTGCTGCATACGAGGGAGGACCCCCCAAAAACTATCTTTTTGAGGGTGGGCTTCTTGTGGTATAGACTTCCTCCATTAGGTAAATGTTCTAGCATCCCATCGTCATCAGTGTACCCACTGGTATTGTGAGAGGCTGCATTTGGCTTCAGTGCTTTTTTTTTTTGAGATTCTTTCAACACATTTGCCCATTTCGTGACGGGTGATTTACGAGCACACCTGCCCACACTGCACTGAGTATTCAGTAGTCACTGAGTATTCAGCAGTTTTTTGTTTGTTTGTTTGTTTTTATCAGAACAGCATGACCTCCATGCCTTACCCTCCTTATTCACCTGATCTCATCCTAAGTGGCTGTTTTTTGTTTCCCTGGGTAAAAAAAAGGGAAACATTTTGCTGATGTGGAAAAGGTGAAATCAAAAAATGGCAGAAGCACTAAAAGGCATCAGAATTGATAATTTCAAAATTATTTTGAGCAGTGAAAAGGTATCTTGATAGGTGTGTTGCATCAAATGGATAGTACTTTGAAGGTGACTGAAATTTAAACATGTAAGAATAAATACACAGTTTTTTATAAATACCATATTCTTTTTTGGGTTCCCCTCATATGATGTTAATTTGAGGGGAAAATAACACACCAATTAACAAGATTTCTCACGCTATAGCAGATATTATTTGGAATGTACATATGATCACCAGAAAATACTCCATGGAAAGAGAACTGCATTCTCAGGCCTTTGGCACAGAGGAAAGCCAATGTCAACTTTCTATTATTGACAGTGGACAGGACCAGAAGTAGAGGAAGGCCCTTCAGCTTGGGATTTCAGGTCATATCATGCCATTTGAGAATCAGTTTTGCTTACTGAGTCTCTTTAAGAAAAAAAAGAAAAATAATTAAGAGGCATAATTACAATCTTCCAAAAGTTTAGAAAAAAAAGTAAAAATTTTGCCGTATTTTGTATATCCCCTTCTTCCCCACCTAGTTATTCTCTAAAAAGTAGCCACTTATCAGTTTCTTATGTGTTCTTCCAGAAAAATACTTAAGTTTAAGTGTCTACTGATATACATTCTCCCTACCCACACAGTTCAAATTTATACAAATGGAATCATATTCCTTTTGTACTTTTTTCTCACTTAATGTTACTTAGAAATATTCTTGTGCACATCATTCTTTCTAAATAACTGCAGAGATTGCATATTTTATATGTGTCATGACTCCTTTTATCAGTCATTCATTGACAAATAACCAAATTAGTTTTCCACTGTGAGAAATTTTTCAGTTAGCTTAATTTGTATACAGCTCTTGGACTTATTTCTAAGCTAAATTTCTAGAGTGGAAGTAGTCAAAGGAATGTACATGCTTCTAGGTTTTGTACTTTGGGGTTGGGAAACAAATCTCACATAAGGGACTTTTTCCCAAAACACACTGGAAAACAATTGCTCAATTGTTGTCAACAAAAGTAGACTGCCCAGAGGGGCTGACGTTGTTGTTGAGCCTGGAAAGTGGGTAGAATTTGACCGTGTGGGAGAAAGCTCAGCATCTGGGGTTGAAGCATGCAGGGGGGAAGGTGATCACATGCATGAGGAACAGGTCAGTTTGTGCTAGAGTGGGTGTGCTGAAAGGTAATGGGGAAATGGAGAAGGGAGGCTAGAAAAGCAAACTGCAGCCAGATTGCATTATGCAAAGTCTTCAGTGCAGTGAAGGTGGGGTAAGAGGTTGGGCTTTATCACCTCAGAGTGTTTTCCAAGTGTGTGTTTTGCTGGTATCAGCAGGACCCTTCCTAAAAAATAAAAAAACTTAAGGAGAAACTTAAAATGTAAAAAAGATGAAAGAAGAGGCCAGGTTGGCTCATAGAGCCCTCCCCTTCTCCCCATAATGTTTGTGATAAAGTGGAACCTGCTTGGACTTTGGGTTGAGTCAGATCCAAGTTCCTATCTAATCTTCAATGGCTGCCCTGAAGGAGTCTTTGCAAGCAGCAGTGCCTCCTGCAAACATGCCTGGCATGGATACTTGTGGAGACATCAAAGATCCCTGAGCTGAAGTACATAATGATCCTAGTTGTGTGGAAGGAGAGATCATCATAAAAATACTAGACAACATTTATAGAATATTAGTATATGCCAGTGCTTTGTAACCATTAACTCATTTAACCCCTCCTCCCCCACAAGTCTTGCTCAGTTCTTATCATGGCCATTCTAAGATGAAAAAACTAAAACCTAAGTGCAATAATTTGCCTGGATTGCAGATCTAACAAGGGAAGAGTCATGATTTGAAGTATGTTACTGGTAGGCTTTATAAAATCATTTTGCTTAGAGTTTAGTTGAATTCAGAAAATCTGACCATAATAATGATAGAGGGCAGTCCAATTTTGACTGAGTCAGAATGCTTCTAGGTTTTGTACTTTGGGGTTGGGAAACAAATCTCACATAAGGGAATTTTTCCCAAAATATACTGGAAAATGTTCTGGTTCTTAGGACGACTTTGAGCCATTTGATCAATTTTTTCTCTTATATGATGATACCACTGATTTTTATAATCATAGAATCTTAGACCTAGAAGGAGTCTTAGCATTAATTAAATAAGCATCATTATTTCACAGCAAACTACCTTGTTAAAATATACTGTTTCTACAAAAAAAATTCCAAATATTTCTAGTTATTAGCAATGTTTAATTTGCATACAATAGTATAGGTATTCACAAAGTCCTGGGTAGAATGGTAATGCAAAATTGAAATTGGAAAAGTAGTTTTGGTAGTACTAATACTGTTCCTAAAGAACATATCTTAATTTATCTACTCTCTCTATTGGTTATATACTCTGAATTAGTTCTTTTGGTATCTTTATCTGGACTCATTAGTACCTGATGGGTATTTAATATTTGTTGAATCAGTATAGAATCCCGTATTAAGTAGCACCTTACACAGAACTAGATAAATACAGATAACTTATAGAGCTTACAGATAACTCAGCATTTTATATTTTATATAGAACTCAAAAATGGTTTTTTTATTGACAAATATTTTAGAGTTAAAAACTGGATGTCATGTCTGCAGATTTGTAGCATTCCCTAAGATCAGGTCAGTGTTTAAAAAAAAAAAAAAGCAACTTAAAAATTATATTTTGAAGTTGGGTACAATGGTATGCACCTATAGTCCCAGCCACTCAGGAGGTTGAGGCAGTAGAATTACTTGAGCTCAGGAATTTGAATCTAGTCTTAGCAACATAGTGAGACCCCATCTCTTAAAAAAAAAAAAAAACTGTGGTGGTGGTGGTTGTTGTCAAGGCTTGCATTCTTCAATTAGCCACGGTATCCAACACTCATATATTTAGGTTGCTTATCAGACTGTTGAAGATATTTACTTTGACCTAGAATCTTACCAATATCTCTACACAAGAACCCTGCAAAGCCGGTGTTTTTATCTCCATTTTAAAATTAGAGAAGTGGAGGCTCGATGATTTAATGAATTTTCAAAAAAAAAGGGGAACTTGAAAGGGGTTCCCTTTCAGGTCCATCAGCCTAGAAAGCTAATTATCTCGTACTACCCTGGCAGTTTATAACAGGCCAAGGAACTCAGAAATATCTGTCGGTCTTTTTTTAAAAATGTATATTCCTGTCCCCTCTGGTAGGAGATTTTAATCTAACTGGCCTTGGAGCAGGGCCTGGGTGTATTTTGGAGGCACTTCTGATTAAAATTGCCTCATCATGGTGCTTCAGCCTCATTACTTGGAAGTCATGTTCACAAATACTTTCATGAATTTCTCTTGACAGTTACCTACACAGATTGAGATCAGAGAACTCAACTGCACTAAAGCCTGGGTCTTTTGAATTTCAATCTATGGTTTGTTCCACCAAGGTGTGTGACTTGCCAGCCTGTTGGCATCCAGCCACTTTCTACAAAATTAATAAGAAATAGCGTACAAATGTTAGAAAGGTGTCCTACAGTTCTGAAATCAATTTTCTTATTTCTCTTCCAGTATATCTTCCAGTCAAGTGTCTGTCAAGCACCCATGAAATTCCATTAAATAGAATTACTGCCTGTCCTATTAGGAAATGCCCATGGCAATGTTATAGAAGTGATTAAATCAATCCTAGTAGAGACAGTCTAACTTTAAGTTGGCATAATAAATACAGTCATAAGCGTTGCACATTTTATGGGATATAATTACTGTGCATGTGAAACTTGTTTTGAAAAAGTGGAATGGATATTTTTAAATAGTTAATAGCAGGAAGATCTGAAGATTTTGTATACTATAATTATACACAGTTATGTGAAACAAAGGTGTGAATTCAATGGCATTTTAATGAAGAGACTATTGAATATAGGCCTGGGTGGTTTTATTTTTCTTCCTTACTACCCAACTCTTTCAGCAGCATTTTAATTTCTCATCTCTTTTGAAATCAGTTGTTTTTAAAAATAATCTCTTAAGCATTAAAAATATCCTACCTCGGGAACTATACAATTTCTGAATATAGAATGAACAAGGAAATGCAGCCTTCAGCACTTACATAGTATTGAGTAATCCAAGGTTAAGGTTCTGATTCTCAGATTCCTGAGGTTCTGAGGTTAAGGACCCTGCACTGAAGAACTCTTTCAAGATTCATTCATAGAGGTTAATCAGAGTTTTTTGTTTTGTTTTGTTTTGTTGAGTTGGAGTCTCACTCTTTCACCCAGGATGCTGTGCAGTGGCACAATCACAGCAACCGCAGCTTCCACCTGCTGGGCTCAGGTGATCCTTTAGCCTCAGCCTTCATCTCCAGGCTTTGAACTGTACTGTACTTTACAGTGCAGTACTTGCTGGTTTCTCTGAATGTTTTCTCAGGATGCAGGATTTTCAGTGTTGAAACCAGGAAAATCCTCAGTAAGCAAATGTGTTCATTTCTTAACCAGAATTAAGAAATAGCTGTAATAAAGGCTTGAACACGCAATGAAAGGAGACTAGGAAATTAGAATAACTAATTTTGACTTCAAAATATTTTATTAAAAAAGTAGGATTTGAGCCACTGTTTAAAATGGGCATAGATTGAAGGAATAAGTGAGGCATGAAAGAATTTTGTGTTTGGAGATGACAAGTCATCTTAGACATTGCTGGAGCCCAGACATGAGTAGAAGGAACATGGGCTTGGATAAGAGAGTGAAGAGGTTGGTAAGGGTGCGCGGGCTTTGACCCTAAGTCTCCAAGTAAGAGTCAATAAAGGAAGGCTTTCAGGAAGGGTGTTAACCATTTGCATGCTCTGTACCCCTCACCTAGTGGTCACCACCCTGGAGGGTGAGGAGTATTTTCCCACTGAGTAGCCATATGTTGAACATATCTGCTTTCTTGGGCTGTTTGGCAAGAGGCAGTTTAACTCCTCTAAGTATTCATTTTTCAACTAGCCAGTGAGAGAGTACCTGTCCTTAGGATTATTGTACATATGGTACTTGTTCAATAATTGGCAATTTCTATTGTTATGTTTATTTCCTGGGCATACTTAATAATAAAGTTTCCAAGTACTTGTAGCTAGTAAGCAGACAACCTAAGAGGTGATGCTAGGTCACTGCAAATAGCATTCCAAAGAAGCTGATTTTTTCTTTTTTGTGTGTTTGTTTTACTTTTTAACACATACTGCTACACAAAGTGAGGGGGCTGATGTAATGTATGTTTTAGGACGATGATTCTGTTGGTATTATGCAAGATTCATTGAAGGGATGGGACCTGAAGCAAAGAAACTGTAGAAGAAGCTATTTTAACAGTTTAGACTGGAATTATCAACAGTAGAGATAGGAAGTAGGGGACAGTAGTTAGATACATTTGGCAGGTAGACTTAAGAGAATTTAGTATCTTGATTTATGACGGTGAGAGACAGCAGGCAATGATTTCGGGGAATTCTAAGTTCAGATAAGGGAAAATTTGCAAGTGAGATAATAGTATTGCTAGCTTTAATCAAAAGAATAGGAAGCCCACTGTAAATTAGAGAAAATTAATAGAATTAAGTCACCCTTAACCTTACCAATTAACATATTTGTGTACTCTTTTTTTATTCATATTTAAAGAACTGAAGTCACTGTCTGTTTAATCTTGAGTCTTAATTTTTCTATATATACTATCAGCATTTGTGAAAAAGTTTCCTAACATATTTTAAAATGACTATATAACCTTCTATCTGTTCGTGAACATTTTAGATGTATATTGTCTTGTGTTTTCCTTTTCTCAAACTACATAGCATTCAATTTGTTAAATTCTGATTTCAATAATCAAATTCCAAATATTATGAGTTTGACTTTTAGCACTAGTATATATTTGTAATTCTGAGTCTCTGGCCAGAAGAGGTCTTCTGCCATCTTGAAGGTTGCACTGTCTTAAAGGTTTTACATCCCAGAATTCAATGGGAACTTCCGTTCGGTGGGGAGCAAGTGTAGGACAGGAATGTCTCAACTGTAGTTGCTAATAAGGCCTTCAGTGTTTAAAACTCCAAGCACTTGGCAAATTAAAAAACAGTAGTGCAAAATTTTGACTCCCTCCTCTACCTTGGGCAGGTGAATCTCCTCTCTCTCTTTCTCTCTCTTTCTCCAATTTACTTTCTAAATAAACTATATTTTCCAATCTAAAAAAAGAAAGAAAAACATTGGTGCTATTCTGTAGAAGCAATACTTGGTCTATCTGTAGTTGAATGATACTCATGTAATCAGCATAATGTTTATTAATTGACTTATGAATGAAGGCTTATGCTGGACTGTAAGATGAGAAATGAATTGAATATAGACTTTGTTCTCTAACCAGTGGATGTGTTACTAAAGGTACAGATTCCAAGACTATGCATCTAAAAATTACAATTTAGTAGGTTTTGGAATCTTCTCTTTTTGAAAGCCCTCTTATAAGCAGTAATTAGACTCTAACCTGGGTCTACAATATACCAGCTGTGGGACCTTAAAGAATCTGTTAGTTACTCAGAAGTTGGTTTCCTCATTTGCAGTAGGCAAATAGAAATATAGAGTTGTGAGTTTCATTTAAAATAGGACCAGTTGTATATTTTTGTGAGTCCCAGGTAAGTGAAAATGCAGGACCTCTTGTTAAAATATATTCAATAATTTCAAGAGAGCAACAGCAGAGTATTAAACAACATGGTGTCCAGTGTGAGTACATAGATCGCACACCCTGAGACCATATGATTGAAAAAATGTATACTTTTACTATAGCCATTTATCCACACATACATACACGAACTCAAAATATGTAGCTCACTTTGTATATTTGAGTATAATGCTCATCTGTGAGAGTGAGAAAACATTGCGTAAAAGAGGTGATAACCCCAGTTAAGTTTTGAAGGATGGGACTGTGTTTTTATGTGGATGTGGCTAGGAAGAGACAAATCCAGCAGAGAGAATCATAGTTTTTAATTCAAAAGGAGCACATATGTGTTTCAAAAAAGAAGGAAGCTTTTATTCAAATGTATTTAAGGCTCACTACTTGCTAGTATTTTATAATTACTTTACATGTATTAAATTCATTTCATTCTTAAAATAACCGTAAGACATGGCACTAATACGACTGACTTCTTATAAATAAGGAAACATTAAGTAAAAACTATACTTGAGTGCACATGTCTCAGAGCCTGGAGGTAACCATTCATAAGTCTGATGCATATTTTTCCAAGTTTTTTTATTTGGAATATGTTGTTATATGTTTTATATATAAGCACAAATATAATTATACATAGTTTATTGTTTATTTTGAAACAGTGAGACTATATCATTTTATGTATTGTCTACAATTTGACTTTTGATATATCACAGCTAATAAAAGATAATAAAAGATAGGTACAAATTATCTGCAAATAACTATATTTGAAATGAACATGTAAAATTACTTTCCCAAGAGCATACCATTGAATAGTGGCAGAATTAGTACTGGCATCACAGATTTATGCCACATTAAGTATGTGATAAGTATTTGTGAATAAATAAGCTAGCTATACCTCATGTGTATCAATACTACTGCCAAAGTATATTGAAAATGAGTTTCACCCTAGGATAAATATAAATACCATAATTTAGAAAGAAAAAAGATATCACTTTTAGCTGGAGATATTTTTAAAGTGTAAGGAAAAATATGGTATTTGAATATAGCCTTACACGATGGGAAGGAGTTCAACTTTCAGAAATTGGTGGGAAAAGGAAAACTTTATACATCTAGAGAAGAGGAGGAACAATGGCATTTATATGAAAAAGGACAAATAAGTTTGAGGAATTTTTAATCCAAACAGTTGGGTTAGACTGAGATTGTAGAGAATCTTAAATCCTAAAGAGTTTTCTTCAAATTCCAGAGCTACCAAGGGGTTGGGAAGTGCATAGTGATTAACATTCTCAAATATGCTATTATGGGCAATGCTGACTTCTGAGTAATTTTTCAGTATTTTAGTTTGATAGAAGGAAAAACAAGTGTAACAGCGACATTGATTGCTTTTCAAATTATTTTAGTTTTCACTTCCTCTATTTAAAAATGTTACCAGAAAAGTCAAATTTCAAGATGGAGAAGAATGTTTATAGGGATAGTCTAAATCCAGTTGACTATTTAGCAAATCAGGCAATATGGCAGGGCTGCCCCTGTGAGCACATGTGGCTGGCATTGGATTGGATAAATACAGGATATAACAGAAATGTTTACCAAAGCAATCCAGGAAAACTTTCATTTGCAAGTTAATACATTGGAAAATAATTCCAGCATGGCCCCAGTTGTCCATGTTGCAGTAAGTAACAGTTGGGTCTGCTAAAGGTGGGTTGACATCCCTCCTTTAGGAGTTTCATTGAGGAATGACATAATTTTATAAAAGTGCACTAGCTATAGTGCATTTACACACACCCCAATCCTTTCCATGAATGACCCCTGAAAGTGAATTCTATGACCCTATCACTGTGTATTCCATGTGTACAATTGTGGTCCAGCAACATATCACATAGTTGTGGTCACCTAAATCAGAATCATTGTCATTGCGAACTTAATTACATGCTTCAGATGACAGGCTAATGATCTGGCTTTCTAGGTAGAAAGGAATGTGTGGCAATCAAGGTCTGTTTATAAGGATATGGCTCCCTAGATTAAGCCAAATCTTAGTCACAATGCTTTAGACAATGAATCTGTTGTAATCACCATGTTATGTACGATTCAGTGGGGTCCAAAGCCAAAGGAAGAAGTTCAAACTGAGTCTTGAAGTGGCTCCATCTAACAAAGGAGTTCAGGTCTTTTTGTATATAAAAGCTGTTATCATTTATGACAATCAGTTGGCAGGCATATTTTGTGATTAATGATTACATTCCTGAGAGATAACATTGAACTTTTTGAACTTCAGGTATCTTTAAGGAAATACCATTTAAAATAATGGCTACACAAAGACAATGCTAGGGTTACAAGATATAAAACAGGATGGTAATGGGTGTTATAAAATCAGTACAAATCAGACATAGGGGATAATATCTCAACAAGTAACATGATTTATAGTCTTGTGGATGGCCAGCCTTCCAAATGACCATACCACTCAGTTTCTTATCCTCACATACTTGTCATAACCTCTTATTGTGTAAGAGCAGTAGGTGAATTTAGAAAGGAGTCTCATAATTAGAACTAAATGTAAAACTACAGAGATGTAGAAAGCTTAGGTTTAAGAAAATAGTGTAAGCCTTGCAGATTTTTTACATTAAATGTTATATGGCTTATAGTTTTCTGTGCCCATTCCTACGAAGTCTAATTTATAGGAAGACGTCTTCTTCTAACACTGTTATAGTCCTTATTTATCCAAGGCATGCTACACATGTATTACCAGTCCTGATGCCAGTCGTTTAAAGTTGTATACATGTTTCCTTTTTAAAACTGATTATTTTAAAGCTCTTGTTAAACTGTTTTTAAAGTGGCAGAGCTGGGCTTAGAATCAGGTTCGAAACCCTGCTTCAAAGTCTGGTTTCCTTCTACTAGGGCAACTTTATGATTTACAGACTGTTCTCACGTGATTGATGTAATTTGCAGTGACCCTGTGAAGACAGTGATCATCTACCCCTTCTCGATCCTGTGATGCCAAGATTTTTGACAAGAACAATCTATAAGACTGTATTTTCTCACTTGTTTACTTAACCCACTTCAGTCTTTTTATTTTTAGCCCATCATGCCACCAGTACCATTCTAGTTGCTAAGTCCAGTGGATGTTTTTTCAGCCCTTTCCTAACTCACCATGGCGTTTACAGTTGTTGACATCCTTGTCCCATTCATTTTATGATAACCCTTTGTATTCCTTTTACCATTCTGACTATGAAGTCTCCTTCCTACCCCTTAAGAATTAAGGAAAGAAGTATACTGTGTTTTTTAGTTATAAGTATTGATTCATTAATTATAACAACTGTGCCACACTCATTTAAGATGTTAATAATGAGGAAACTGGGTGTTGGGTACATGGGAACCCTCTGTATTATCTTCTCTATTTCTCTATGAATCTAAACTTGTTCTAAAATATAAAGTACATTAAAAATAGTTTTTATGAAACAGAGTTGTATAATCCTGGGTATACAATGTTTAAGGGACAGTCAGGAAAAAGAAATCAACAGATGGGCAGGAAAAAAAAAAAAAAGAAAATGACTGTTCTGAGACATAGGGAATCTACAAGACAGGTTATCACAGAATTGAGGTTAGGAAGAATTAAGAGAAAGGTGTCATGGAGGAGTGTTCAACACCCATCAGATACTATTGAAAGTCCTAACAGACCAAGCCTGAAAATCACTGTATTCCCAGAGTGAAACCCTCCTTGTTGCTGGTACTTGAGAGGGAGAATAATATGCCCAACTGTCTGCCTCTCTCCTTCTTCCCATGTGCCCTACGGGGAAGGCTTGGAGTATTTCTACTGGCCACAAAACCCCCTCCTCAATTCTTCCCCTTTGGATTCTGTTTTAAAGGCCTGGATTTACCTCTGTCTCTGTTCACTCTGATTCAGTGCTTATAAACACATCAGAAATCTTAAGTTTCTCCTTTATAACCTCAGAGACTCTTTTTGTTTTATCTTAGGAACAAATGACATTGTGGCCAGTGGTTCTTCATTATGTAGTGGTCAGTGTCCCTTCTATGGCCTCAGATCAGTGATCACCATCCTTTGATCATATACCCCAATCATTAAAAAATGAGCCAACCACAATAGGAAAACATATTTAATTATAAATAATATATATCCTTCTAATATATGTATTTTATAATATATATATAAATTAAAACTAACAAAGGATGAAAGTAAAATTCATCCTAGTGAATAATTTTAAATGCCCTCTAGCATGGCCATCTTCTAAGGGTAGTGCATACATCCTACAAGTATAGGACGGCTTTCCAAGGGTTGTGGAGATAAGAATAATTGTAAATGTTTCCAGATCCTGAACACCTATATGTGTATGTAATTAAACCCGAGAGTAATTCAAGTCAGGGCATCATGCTGGGTTCTCCTCTTCACCACTATCCTCCCACCATCCTTTCTGCACCACACTATGATGTATGTCCTTGAAGTATAAAGAACATTTGGAAACTAAACAAACCACAGGGCCATGTGAAGTATTGGTGTCCTGGAGGATGCTAAAGACTGAAAGCTGGAGAGAAGAAGACATCCGAGGAATAACACAGTGGTGAGTGCCCTGGGTTTTCCTTTGCCTCATATACTTCCACCTAGATGCTAGAGAATCTTAGAGTCCAAGAGCAAATGCACACAAACCAAAAGCCCCAGCAAAAGTCTATTCTCTTTAGCCAAAGAAACAAAAAAAGGCAACCTAACAGACAGAAAATCATTAGAGGATAACTGCCCTATTCCAGCCAAACAGCATGAAGAAAACTGCAACCTCGCCCTTTTCAGCAAAGACTGATGGGGGAGCCCAGAGGCCACCCTCACCAGGCTGTGAGAGTCATTCTTCCCTCACTACCCATCACCAGGGTGGGTCAGAGGGGGCTGAGTGAGAGGCCTGGACTTCAACCACCTTCCAGCAGTAATAAACCTCCTTTTCTGTCTCAGTGTCAATAGAGGCCACACACAGACTAGTAATGAGTCCCATAAGGAGAGGAGCAAAAGGGAGAGGCTGATAGTATTCAAAGAAGTAATGACTGAAAACTTTCCAAATTAGACAAAAGACACAAACCTACTAATTCAAGAAGATAATGAACCCCAAACAAACAAAATCCAGTGAAATTCATGCTAAGGCATGTCATAAAACTTCTGAAAAAC
Source organism: Tarsius wallacei (assembly GCA_963574415.1). Classification (NCBI taxonomy): domain Eukaryota; kingdom Metazoa; phylum Chordata; class Mammalia; order Primates; family Tarsiidae; genus Tarsius; species Tarsius wallacei. Next base: position 38,674 of record CAUYQG010191802.1, read on the forward strand.
CAAGACAAAATATCTTGAAAACTGAGAAATGACACTTTCCCTGTAAGGGAAAAGCAATTTAAATGGTAGCAGGTTTTTCATTAGAAATTATGGAGCCCAGAAAGACATGGCATAGTATTCTTCAAGTACTGAAAGACAAGAAATTTTAAAAATAGCATTTTATATCCAGTGAATTTATTTTTCAAGTATGAAGGGGAAATCAAGACATTCTCAGATGAAGGAAAACTAAGATTTTGTCACCAGTCGACCTACCCTAAAAGAATGGCTAAATAAAGTTCTTAAAACAGGAAAGTAATGATAAAAGAAGGAATCTTGAAAAAAATAGGAAAGAGGAACAGAAAAAAGAAAAATATGAGTAAATGCAATGGATTCTGCTCTTCGGTTTTCTAAATTGTATTTGACAGTTGAAGCAAAAAATCATTACATTGTTTGATGTGGTTCTCAATGTACACAGAGGGAATATTTAAAACAATTATAAGTAGGGAAGGTAAAGAAACTGAAAAGGAAGTAAAGTTTTTAAACTGTGCTAAAGCTGGGACACCACTCTGGAAAATAGTCTTGCATTTTCTTTAAAAACTAAACAAACCCTTACCATGTGTCTCAGCTATTGTACTTCTGGGCATTTATCCCAGAAAAATTAAAACTCATTTTCACATAAAAACCAGCACACAAGGTCCATAGCAATTTTTATTTATAACAGCCCAAAATGCTAAAACAAACAAAACCAAATGCCCATCAATAGGTGAATGGTTAACTACCCTGTGGTATGTCAGTACCATGGAATACTACTCAACCAATAAAAAGGAATAAACTATATACATGCAACAACTTGAATGTATTCCATGTATCTCAAGGGCATTAAGCAGAGTTTAAATAGCTAGTCTCAAAGTGACACATATTGTAATATCCCAATTGTATATTAAACACAAAATGGCAAAATTATAGAGTGGGATAACACATTCAATATTTTCAGGCATTAGGGCATGACTATGAAGGGATATCACCCTGGAGAGCTTCTTCACTGAACATTGTTTTTCTTAGAAGGCATTTCTCTTTTTCTCTTTCATGCCTTAGTACTTCATGAATGACAGTCATTTCTCAACTATTACTAATAAAACTGAAGTACTAAAATTTTTATTCATAGAAGAGTAGTTTATGCAACTCACCAATTTATGGCTATACATTATGTGACCATATAGCAACTGTTATATCAGCAGAATTTGGTAGTTGTCATACAGAAAACATAATTTTTTTTTTTTTTTTTTGGAGTTGGAGTCTCACTCTGATGCCCAGCCTGGAGTGCAGTGGCACACTTATGGCCACCCCAGTGTCAACCTGCTGGGCTCCGGCAATCTTTCCGCCTCAGCCTTCTAAGTAGTCGGAACTACAGGCATGCGCTACCATGCCCGGCTAATTTTTGATTTATTGTAGAGATAATAAGTTGTCTTATTTATTGCCTCGCTAAGTTCCCTGGGCTGGTCTTGAACCTGCAGGCTCAGGCAATCCATTCGCCTCAGCCTCCCAAAGTGCTGGAATTATAGCCTAAGTCACTGAGCCCGGCCTACTTTTGTTTTCTTTAAGATCCTTAAATAAGCTAGGGAACAAGTGGAGAAAGAACAGCTCTAAGACCAAATGGAAATGTTAAAATATTGTCTGGCTTGAACTTTTTTTTCTGAACTCACTAGGAAGCCAGCACTTTGACTTTGGAGTCCCAACTCTGCTGCCTTCCCACAGCTTGATTTTGGCAAAGTATTTAGTACCATTAAGCTTCAGTTGCCATATCTATGAAGTGGTGATATTAATGATTATTATAGCACTGCATTGTGGTGAGTCTTGAGTGAGAAGATGCATATAGTGCCTGTCCAATAGGAAGGAACCTCAAAAAACGTTGCCATTTAAAAAACAATTTTATAGCCTAAATTTTTTGAAGTTGAGTAATGTTCACTGTTTTAGGTGACTTTATGATTTCTATCAGAGTTACAAAATAAAACCTTTAGAAAGGGCTAAAAATAAGGACATTTGTCTATACTGTGAGTAGGAGAAAAATGAACCTGATTGAGTGGGCAGTAATCCTGGCTCTGTCACTACTTTTGAGCACAATTGTTTAAAACATGACGGGTTTGAACTAGGTGAACACCCAGGTGTCTTTACGCTCAAAATTACTCAGGTGGTATCAGCAGTTCTTTCTTCCCTAACCACTCATGCATGATCCTGGGGGTGTATAAAGATGATAGCCTGGAGAAAGTACACTGTCTTCTGGGCACATTATATACCTGGTGCATGAGTGTGATGGGGATGAGGGAAGGGACAGAAAAGACACACCCCTACCCCCTACTGTGGGCCAATCCCTGGGTTCTCATTTCATTTTCTGAATAACCCTGTGAACTGGTGATTGTCCCTGTTTAGAAAGAAAACTGCTCAAATAATAGGGGTTGAAATAAAACCCAATCTGTAAAGCCCTTGCTGTCTACAGTAAAGAGCCTAGCCTCTCTATCAGTAAAAACATAACAATGTTCAGTACACACATGTGCACACGCTGTATAGGCATGGGTTTGGGTGTTCCATGCAGGCCACATCCCACACACAACAGTGACATTGGTCTAATAACCCTCTGCTAATTGGGAGTGTTCACAGCTCATATGCTTATACATTGCAGATGTCTGCAGCCTGCTGAGGATTATTAAATGTGGCAATTTGCCTCTCAGGTAATTGCTTTTGAGTCATGGAGGGACACTTGAGTAAGCACTTCCATTTTAATATCATTTTAAAGAGATAAAAAAGGATTCTAAAATTTCATAATGTCTAAATTTGGTACTGCTGTTCTGGAAGTGAGGAAACTTTATAGTCATGTGCTTTTTATAAAGAGATAATTGCCTGCTTCAAAACTTCTTTAGGTAGGATTTTTGGTGGGGTAAAGTGTAGAAGCTCTGCAATGAAGGAGACTTGGTTTCCAGCCAGAAATGGATTCTTGCACAGGAAGTCTTGTCCTCCATGTAGCCAGACTCCGATGACAGTGTTACCAAGTGTCTAGATAAATGTTCATCCCGTGAAGATGTCATTTTTCAAGTCTTATCATGTGGTAGTGGCTAAGCCTCCTGTTACTATCACACACAGAGGACCTCAGTTCCTTTTCCCTCTCTGATCTGCAACTTTACCTTCTCGACTGCCTCTTCCCATCCACACTTAAATATCTTCACTTCTCTCCCACCTTCAAAAACAAATACTAAAACTATAAAAATCAAAGCTTCCTTGCTCCTGGACCTCCATATAGCTGTCTTCCCCCTCCTTCAAGGTCGGCTTGCAGTGTGCATTCTATTCTTTCAGCTCATTTACTTCCTTTACTTCAGACATGCAGTGGCCAGACTCCCGTGTCCTCCCTCTCCTCTCTCACACACGCCACTGAAAGTGTTTTCACTGTGTCCTCACACGACTGCCTAGTTGCTAAACCTTTGGATGTCTACTTCTGGGTCTCCACATACCTGTGACCTTTGACACTGTGATCACATCTTCCCAGATTCTCTGGAACTTCCTAGAACTTTCTCTCCTGGTTCTCTGATTCTCAACTGGTCATTCTGCTGAGTTTCCTTCAAGGTCCTTAAATGTTGAGCCTCCCTGGAATTCTCAGAAAAAAACTTTGTACATGCACTTTAGGATGTGATCCTAGTTATTCCTATGACTTTGGCTTCCACTTTTAAACTGCTCTTTGCTCAGCCTCTTTCCCAAATAGCTCTAGTCCACAGCTGTCTTCAGGACACTTCTGAGATTGACTAGCTATCTCCTCTCGATTACCTCCTGAGCACCATCCAAGACATCTGCACCCACCGCAACCTCCCCTTCCTCCACTTTCTTCAATGCTCTTATCTCAGTAAATGACTCAACAACCTATCTGTTAAACCCAGAAACCTCCACATCATCCTTGACAACTAAAAAGACATAATATAAAGGTTAAAAGAAAGATTCCAGAAATAATAGATCAGAGCGGGCGCGGTGGCTCAAGCCTGTAATCCCAGCACTTTGGGAGGCCACGGTGATGGGATTGCCTGGGCCCACGGGTTCAAGAATGGCCTGGGCAACTTGGAGAGACCTTATCTCTACCATAAATCAAAATATTAGCCAAGTGTGGTAGCGCACCTATAGTTCCAGCTACTTGGAAGGCTGAGGCGGAAGGATCGCCTGAGCCTAGCAGGTCGACGCTGGGGTGGCTGTGAGTATGCCATGCTCTCCAGCCGGGGAGATGGAGTGAGACTGCAACTCAAATAATAATAATAATAATAATAAGTCACCTGAGTTTGAGTCTTAGTGGTTCCATTTATTAGCTGTATGTTGACATGGGCTGTTTTCCTTTTCCTAGGCCTCTGATTCCTCATTTGTAAAATGAAGATAATAATAGTACCTACCTCACAGTGTTGTCATGATTAAATTAGATAAGTTTCTGTAAAGCATGTCACTATGTGTTTGCCCTTCTGTTTTAATGTTTATTACAGAGATCATAATAACCCCTTCAGCTCAGAGCCTGCAGTATCTTCTATTTTTCCTTTCATATTTCTTAACTTGCCTTTGAAGACGCAGAAAGCTCAGCCTCCTGCCAGCTCCAGTACTTGGTCCCAGGGCAAAAGAAACACAATGGATATCCTTGTGCTTTGTCTCTGGGGCTTTTCAAATGCTGTTCCTTCTGTCTTGAAACACTCTTCCCAACTTCTAGCTTCCTTTGCCTGGACAGCTCCTACTTCAAGTTTCCCTAGGAAGTCAGATAGCTCAACTCAGCTAGTTTCATACTCAGCTACAAATCTCCACACCACTCTGTAATTTCTTTTGCATAGCACAGGTGCTCCATTGTAATTTACTGCAAATGATTCTTGCTGAGTTTTATATGATTCGTTTCTTATCCTTTTGTTAT